>PVIW01011284.1:0-22872 GCA_004026585.1 Noctilio leporinus
GAGGGTCTTGGATATTTAGGTGGATTGAGGTATGGGGGGGATTAAGAATATGTGATGAGTAACTTTTGCAAAGGATATGTTGAGGCTTAATAGTTCATATTGCTCTCGGTATAATTCAGGTGCTTGAGTTTGGCAGCAATCCCTTTCCTGATGCTGCCTCTTTTTCTTGGTCAGGACTTTACAGTCTATAGTCTATATTGTAGCTGGTCTTGGCGTGTGGCAGGGCCTCTGATTGTCGCAGTAGGGCTGATTCTGTGTCCGCCCCCAGGTAGGCTGGGCCTTCCACAGCCTGGCTGGGTTTTAGGGCTGCCGATGTTCTGGAGCCTGGCGGAGTTTCCTGCTCAGGACAGCCCCCAGCACTTCTGCAGGGCAGCCCGCAACTTTGCTGGTCCCTGTGATGACTGGCCCCACCCCTGCAGTTCCGGGAGGAGGCCGGGCCTGTCAGTCAACACTGTCCGGGGTGCGCCTACACTGTCCCGCCCTTCCGGGGCGGGCACCACGCCTCCAAGCCAATCAGCTCTCCGCAGAGTCCTTTACGCGGCCTCTGTGATGAGCCCCTCTCAGGCGTGGGCGGTGCGGCCTTTGTCTCCGGCACTGGCGGGTCGCCAGCCACAAGTTCCCGGCTTGCCGGCTCTCCGTTTGGATTTTCCCGCGGAACCTGGGGGCCTGTGTGGTTGCGCCGGGCTGGGCCTCCCCCCTCGCAGGGGCTTCTAGCTGCTGTTTCCCCAGCGGCCCAGCAGCTCCATTTTTCGGCCCTCTTGCCGCCCCGGCTGGTGCACTTCCCGCTCCCCCGTTCCGGCTTCCCGCAGGACTCTTCTCCTCCGCCTCTAGCCCTGTGCGCCGCGAAACCTCCTCTCCCTGTTGCCAGGGTGAGTCTCTCACACAGTCCCTCCCCTGCAAGAGTTCAATTCCGGGTTCCCTACGGTGTTTGCCCTCGCCGCCCGCACTTCACTGCTGAGACTTCCAGTCGCCAGGGAGCCTGAAACTGGCCCCAGTCAAACGCGCCACTCTGGGCAGAGCTGCCCCTGCCCAGAGCCGACCTCGGCCCGCCGGCCGGTCGGTTGGGAACGCCTCACCTACTGTCCTGCTGGCCTCCTCCGCCTCTGGGCTCTGCTCCCCTGTGTCCAGATGCTGCCCGTTCCAATCCCCAGGGTCCTTCCTGAAGATGTCTCACGCTCCTTATCCTGTCCTCTAGCTGCTCTGGTACTCGAGAACACCATCAGCACTGCTCTCTACTCTGTCGCCATCTTCCCTCTCCGGAAATTGAGGTTTTTAAAAATTAAAAGTTCAAATTAAGCTGGAAAGAAAGTGTACAGTTTTAGTAATAGAAGGCATAAGGCATGGAGATGAAATTTTGAAGGACAGGGATTGAAAATGAGTTATTCTACAGATGGTTATTTCTGAATGGATAAGAAGATTTGCGAAAGTTGTAGAAAGATTATAGAAGGTTGTGAAAGTTAAAGAAATTTGTGAAAGTTTTAACTTTGTAAAAAAAGAATCCTCAGTCAGGCCTCCATATCCCTTCTTCCACCTAATTTCTCTCTGGTGACATTCTTTGATGACTCTAATATTACCTGGAGTTGTTTTTAATTACATTTTCTCTTGCCCTCATCAGTGTGGGAAACTTACCTGTCAGCTGTGGATTAAACCCATCTCATTAATGCTGAGATAGAAGGAGAGACTGCTCTCTGGACATTGAGCCACTCTACACAGCTATTGTTAGGTGACGCCTGAAACATGGGGTCCCTGATGTCCAAAGGGACCCATTCTTTCCCTCTTTATATGGTGCCCTGGTTGTTGGTGTGGCCACTAAGGGCTCAGGGTGAAGACTTCCATGAGCAAGTGTCTTCATTGGTTAAAACCATTCCCAGCCCTCTTTTAGAGCATTTATCTTCTGTCACCAGGTTTCTGACCTTCAGGGGCCTAAAGAGCCCCATCAAGGCTACCCACTGCTGCTTGATTCCTTGGATTGGAGCCAAGGCTTTATTTCCATCACTCATCTGCTCATTCATAGTCCTTGAAGCTTTTATTGAGAGTCAATAGGCCTTCTTGCTTGGTATTTAGAACCTTCCATCCCCCTTTTCAGCCTTTTAAAAAGCTGTCAAAAGCAAATTAGAAAAATTTTGTGCTTTCTGTACAAAAAAATTTAATTCAAATTATGTGTGGTCTTTGTGCTCAGTCTTTTTTTAAATTTAATTTTATTGTTGTTGTATTACATCAATTCCCTTTTTACTCCCTTCTGTCCCCTTCTCCACCCACTCACTCCCCCACAACGTCAATCCCATTTGTTGTCCATGTCCATGGTTCTTCCATACTAGGTTTTGACTAAACTGCTCCCCTTCTTTGCCTCTTCCTATGTTCAGTCTTTATGTGGATAGTCTGTATGTGGTATGTGTTAGTCTAAATATTACATGTGATGCATTTTCTGCCTCTGAATGGCACAACTAGGGAGTAATACTTTATTGGTCTAAATATATTAAGTACTTATATAAATTAAGCAGGATCCTGTGGTTTAGACAAATTATTTGATACCAAAACCAGTTTTAAATTTGATTAATGCTTTTAAAAGTTATTACCATATATATATATGGTGCACACAATGAAATGGCAATAACTTTGCATCTCCTTATTTCATGTGCTTCTTATTAATTTTGAAAAACTATGTTTTTAAGGTTATGATTTAACATCATTGTTTCAGATATAAAGTATTAAATTGTGAGAGCAACCATCATGTCGAAGGAATAAGATGTTAGAGTGACCATAATTTCTGGACTGCATGCAGGGCCAACTGGTAAGGAAATTGTCAGCTTCAATAACATCCCTTTACACACAGTTTACAATGCGAAGAAGGTGTATGATGCTGATTCTGATGTTGCCATACCAACAAAGAAAACACATAAGGTATACAAGGATCGTACAAGTCCAGATATTATGCACGGAATCCAGGAGATCATCAATGAAGATCCAGAAAAATCAATATGCTCTGCAGTAAGAGAACTGCAAATGTTGGATGCAACAGGTCACAAGATTGTTGCTGAAGATATCAAATACAGATCATATGTTCTTAGAAGAGGCCAGTTTATGACACAGAAGACAAAGGAAAGGCGCTTTGAGAAAGCAAGGACACTGCTAACAAAATGGAAAAACCCCAAAGGAAAAAACCCTCTGATTTTCTTCCCTGATGAAAAAAATTCTCAGCAGGACCAAATAGTCCACAGAAGAAACACCAGATGGCTCTGTGAGAATCTTAATGAAGTCCCAATTGTCATGAAAATGCAATTTCCTGCTACAGGGATGGTGTTAGGTGTTGTCAGCAATGAAGGAGATAGCAAGACCCCCCGTTTGTTTCCACAAGGCTTGAAGGTGACTGCTGATGTTTACCTTGACGTCTTGAGAGAAGTAGTTGTACCATGGATGAAGCAAGTTGCAAATGGACATCATTTTATCTTCCAACAAGATGGTGCACCAGCACATAACACCAAAAAGGTGCAAGAATTTCTCAGTGTCAATGTTCCTGAGTTCTGGTCAAAGGAAATCTGGCCGCCTAGTTCACCAGATGCAAATCCTTTAAACTATTATGTATGCAGCATTTGGGAGAGAGAAGTTAATAAACAACCTCATTCCAATAAAGAGGCTGCTAAAGCTAGGATTGAAAACATTATGATGTCCATGGATAAAGGAAAGTTAATTAAAGTGTGCTCAAGATTCTGAAGTCGAATAGAGTCTATTGTTGCAGCAAAAGGAGACTTTTTTAACTATAAAAAAAATGACTATGTTTATGTATTTACATATAAGAATAAATTTATTTCAAAATATAATACTTTTGTGGTATGTTTATTTTACTAAAATTTTGCCACTTTATCTCATGCACGCTGTACAAAAATCTGTACAGTATATATGCATACAATCTGTATGCATATGTATATATAATTTGTTTTACAATAAAGTTATGTTATAATCTTTTAATTAAGCTTGTTTGACAACCTTCCCAAAGTTTTAACTTTAAAAGACCTTTTAACCAAGAAATAACTTTGAGTTATTCTAATATACCATTGGAATACCTCAAAGATTTGTTCTCTCTCCCTGTAAATGAGAAGTTTTTTAACTAAGTAGGTCTATTTAATATGCTCAAAGCTTTGCCAAACAGAATAATAATAATAACTATGTTCTATTTTTATACATATATTTTAATTAGAATTGATGATCTAGAGATTTTAGCTTGCCATAAGAAAAAAATTGCGAATATTAAAAGCCAAGTTCACCCTGGCTGGTAGCACAGTGGATAAGGCACTGGCCTGCGAACCCAAAGGTTGCAGGTTTGATTCCCCAGCCAGGGCACATGACCAGGTTGTAAACCAGGTCTCCAGTCAGGTCTGTGGCTGGAGGCAGGTGAAATGCAACCATACATTGATGTCTCTCTCCCTCTCTGCCTCTTTCCCTTCCCCTCTTTCTAAAAATAATGAAATAAAACCTTAAAAAAAATTTTAAAAAAACAAAGCCAAGTTCAAACAGGAAGCTCTCAGGGGTAGCAACTGTCCTGTCAGTGACACCAGATAAGCTAACAGCTCCCTGTGGGGACATCAAACAGTGGTGCTCTGGGTATTTGAAACCCACACATTGGAATTTATGAATTGTTTCTAATGCTCAACGCACATTTCTAATATGCCACATACAGTATTTTAAAATCTTGCATATTATTTGTTGTTTATATATTGAAATTTTGTGTTGAATCTAAAAATATGGACTTCATATTGTTCTTTTATCAGATTATTAAGTAATTATTATTTAACAATAAATTGTTATCTTGGAATGTTATATCTTACAAAGAAGCAAAGTTCTTTATCAATTGCATTTCAATCAAATCTATGACCATATCATTTAAAATTTTGTCATTTATAAACAACCATTGTTTTACTCTAATGCATTTGCAAATATAATACATCTTTGAAAAAGTTTATGAAAAGAACTGTGACTTACTCTAAATTATGGGTATCTAAGCACATCATATCTTTGAAGTAAATAAAGATTTATACAATCCTAAGGAATAACTGGATTCATGGAACACTGGCAAATAATTGAGACAAAATTGGTTATACAGGACTGAATGAACTAAAAATAATTATTATTCTTATAACTTCATTCAAAATATTGTTAATTAAAATTATTTTTGTTTTCCAGATATAAGGAAACATTTCTTTTCTCTAGAGCAATTTGATCAATTATACCCTCATAAGCACTATTGAAGCATTTATATTTTTCTCCCTACCTAATTCATCCAGAATTTAGCAACTCTTTTTTTTTTTTTAATTTTTAAAAAAGATTTTATTTATTATTTCCAGAGAGAGGGGAAGGGAGAGAGGCAGGGAGGGAAAGAGACATCAATGTATGGTTGTCTTTCACCTGCTTCCAGCTACCGACATGGTTGGAGACCTGGCTTGCAACCTGGTTATGTTCCCTGGCTGGGGAATCAAACCAATGACTTTTGGGTTTGCAAGCTGGTGCCTTATCCACTATGCCACCAGCCAGGGTAGAGTTTAGCAACTCTTAATGAGTATTACTTTTATAGCAATATGTTTATTTGCATAAATCCAATAAGCATCCATTTTGTTTATAATTGTACCAGTTTCCAAATGTGATCCTTGTCTGGAATGACATGATTAAAAGAGTCATGCCTGGACTCCCGATGTACCAGGAAGCCTTAAGGAATTAAGATGGTCTTTTTTTTTTTAACTTTTAAGATTTTATACATTATTTTTAGAGAGAGGAAAAGGGAGGGAGAAAGAAAGGGAGAGAAACATCAGTATATGGTTGCCTTTCACCTGCCTCTAGCTGGGGACATGGCTGGAGACCTGGCTTTTAACCTGGGTATATGTCCTGACTGGGAATCGAACCAGCAATCCTTGGATTCACAGACCAGTGCTCAATCCACTAAGTCACACCAGCCAGGGCTAAGATAGACTTTTGAAGCCAATAAGAGCCCCTTGGACAAATGGCATGGTACCTTGCTTGGTCACGTGGTTCATGGCAGTCTTTCCAGGTGAGTAACGAAGGTTACTTTTCCTGAAAGATGACAAGGAAGGAACCTGAAGTCATTTCGGGGACTCAAAAACTTGAGGAATCCACCCAAACGTATAGGTATTGTAGGAAAAACCAGATGGCAATTGTATAGCTTGGTTTTCTTGCCCTGAGAGGCTGACCAAAGCTCAATCTAAAGGTTCCTTTGAAATTTCATCAAAGCCAATTAGAAAGAGCCTATATAATCAATTACTATTATTGTTGCGTTTATGCAAATAATTAGGCAAAATTGAAACTGGGCTTAATGCAGTTTCTTTGAAGAGAAAGGGTCATTTAAAGGAGAGAAATAGTGTTTTAATGGAAATCACAATGCCCAATTGTAAGTATAGGATTCTACTTAAAGATTTGTTTTTCACCCTTCCTCCCCTCTCTCCCTCTATCCCAACCTCTTCCTTCACAGGAACACATCTCCTAAACTCTAAAGCAGGGGTGTCGAACTCATTTTCACCAGGGGCCACATTAGCCTCGCAGTTGCCTTCAAAGGGCCGAATGTAATTTTAGGACTGTATGTATAAATGCTCCTTAACAGTTAAGGGAGCCAGGTAGAAACAAGATGCCGGGTCCAAGGTGACGGGCTGGATAAAACAAGGTGGAGGACCGGATTTGGCCTTCAGGGCTTGCGTTTGCCACCTGTGCTCTAAGGCAATGGATAACTTGCAGTTTGTCCCTGGTTAATGCTCTGAATCTGTCTCCAAAGCTCCCTTTTCTCTGACTTCCTTGTGAACTCAAGCAGCCCAGCCTAGACTCTCCTGCTGCTGATTCTACACTAAGCCCTTCCTTGTTTCACTGTTCCCAGCTTTAATAAATGAATCATCATAGTCACCTGGACTCATACATTTTTCCTACATGAAGTCAAGGACCCACAGACCACGCCTGGCCATAGATGGGCCTGCTCAGGGCCAGGCTCTTGTTCAGTAACATCTGTTGGAGAAGAAGAGGGAAAAGGGAATGGCACTGGCTGTGCCCCAGAAGAGAGCACATGTATTAGGTCTTGCCTTGAGGCTTTTATCACTTTCTTGCTGGTGGGAATCTTAGGGAAGGTCTCAGGAGAGGGTCTCAGCAGAGTCTTCATCATCTCTCCAGGTGTACCCTGTCAGGATCCTGGTCTCCACTGATGGGTCAGTGGCAGGGAAGAGGGTGTTAGTCACTGAAGTTCGTCCTGGCGTTGCCCACATGTCTCTTCTGCTTTTCTTGGCCTGGAGCTGAAACACAACTGAGGTACAGATGTTATCTCCAGGGAGGTGACCCTATGTATCTGGCCATAAATTGTTGGACCATTTTATTCAGCTATCTTTCTCAGTTTCCCTAGTTCACTTGCCTAGGAATTTTCTGAGCTTCTTACTGACCTGCCTCAGAATCAAGGGTTAACCCCAGATTTCTGGTTTGAGGAATTTGATCAATAGTGTGGTCATTTACTGAAATGGGAAGGACTGGGATAAGGAGAGGTTTTAATATGTTATGTTTAGTAGGGGATTTATGTTTCCTAAGCTTCTTTTATTTTTAATCTCTAGCATTATTAGCTATTGCTGTTTCAGACACCCAAGTGAACAGTTCAGGCCAGGCAGCTGGCTGCAGGATCTTACCATTTCTACTCTGCAGTCCCTTTGGCCTTTGCTTCTTTGGATCCAGAGCTGAAACAATCAGGCCAGCACCTGTGTGTGGTTTTGGGGCCCTAGTACCAGAGCCAACTTTCTACTTACCAGAAATAAGGGGGTGGGGAATTAATTAGCCTTCAATAGTAGCCGTAGATTAAGCTCAAATCCTGCAAACACGAGGCTTACGTACATTTTCTCTTTCACCCAGAATTTTAAAATTCGGCTTCTGCAACCTGAGATTTGCTTATCTGCTTTATTCCATTTGTAAAGGTTGCAGTGGTTTGTCAACCACTGAAAGTTTGCACTCACTCTCATCCTTCCTGGAGGGAATGCTCCTGTGAGACAGGCTGTACCAGAAACTGGTTTTTGTTTTTCCCAAGCAGGGCATTGATCTGATTCAATTTAAGTCAAGTCAATTTAATTCAGTTCTGATATTTCGGGAGTGTCTTCTCTGTGCCAGGCACTAGGGGAGCCCACAATGATGATTCAATCATTCAATGGTTCAGTAAACATTTCTCCCTTGTTCCCCCCCCCCCCCCCCCCCCGGCGCCATGGTCCTTTTCCCCTATTTCATTGATATACTCAGTTTGCTCCCTCCTAAGTGCACCACATGCCTGCAAGCTGCCTGCCCACCTATCTAGGGCCCTTCCTTACCCTCCGAGCACTCCTGATCCTGTCAGGCCATTTGACCCCAGTTCAGACCAGTGTCTACTCTTCTATCATCCACTTATGTTGATGTTCTCCCCACTTCTCCAAACGTGGACTCTGACCTCTGTCAGTGCAGGAAGTTTGATTTATGCCTGCTGTATTGCCAGCACCCTAGTACACCGCAGATGATTAATTAATGCTTGTGGATGGAGTGAGTGAAAACTTTGCCTTTGAGCATGTGTGTTGTCTAGGCAAGGGCCCGGGGTCCCTGGCAGCAGAGCTCAGGGCCATGCAGAGCTCAGCCTTCTATTCAAGGCTTGATAAAACTTTGTAACAGCCCCACTAGGAGAGCACTGGGCCAGGGTCTGTGGAAGAAAACTTTGGCTCCAGGCTCCACCGTATCTGAAACTATGGGCAAAATGCTGTCTGTAATAAGGGGCCCATGACAGCTTCTTCCTTTTTCTGAGGTTGAAGTACTTTAAAATAAAGTTTGTGCCTGGGACATAGTAGGTGTTCAACTATCTTTGGTTCCTTATTATTCACCTACTGCTCACCCAACACACACACACCACACACACACAAACACACACACACAATCACTTGCACAGTGGGACCCAGTCTCCTTTTCCAGCTGGGCTCCACTGCTTGCACCACAAGGGATGCTGGATGCCTCTATAGAGAAACTAGACCCTTGCCCCCTTCTTTCTCTCATTCCTGCAGCAACTGTTTGTGACATGCCAGGCTTAGCTCCAGGTACCAGGGACACAGTGACATTAAGGTGAAGCCCGTGGGCTCCTGGAGCTTATCTGGGGAGGCACATGGTAAGCCAGTAATAGGTGGCAAGTATTATTATTTATAGAAACATAGGAACATTGTGAGTAGAAAAGAATGACTTTCCTTCCATGAGAGCCATCCAAGGTTAGCTGATACAGTACCTCCACTGGCTGAAGGTGGCTTCAAGGGCACAAGCCATCTGCAAAGCAGAGTGTGCCATTGCCAGCAGCTCAGATGCTCACAAGCACCTTCCCAACTCCATGTCCCCTATTGTCACACCTATTACACCTATTCCTTCCTAGTGACTGACTGTCAGCCCCTGGGAAGTACCTCCTTCTCCAAGTAGCCAATAAACATCTGTGCACTGCCTCCCCAGCAATAGTGACAAATGCAGGTTAAAGCTACAAGATACCATTTCTCATCTATTAGATTGTCACAAAGCTGACACACCATGAAACAGTCTGAGGCAGATAAAGACACGTGGGAATGAAGATAGTCCCGTGTTGCTTGTGGAAGTGAATATTAGTGAGACCAGTTTGACAGTATTGACTGAAACTTCGAAAGAGAACAGCCCACCATTCAGAGACCTATTTAAGAACATCCACCCAAGAGAGACTCTCATATGTTTGCACAAAGAGGTCTGCACAGCTCTGCCCAGGAAAGCATTATTCAAAGCAGCAAGGAATTAGACACCATGCTCCCCAGTGGAGGACAGAGGGAAGGGTAGGTGGGAAATGCCACGCAGTGGCTAAAAGGAACAAAACAGCTATATAGGAATTAATATGATTTGATTTCAACAATGTTGGGTGAAAACAGGAAGATGCATGATATAGTAAATATATAACACTATAACTATATAACACTATAGTAAATATATAACACTATATATAAAAATCTTAAAATAACTCATGCAAAATAATGCTAATTACTGTATTATTCATAGATAAACATATTCTTATAAAGGTATAAAAGTAAACCTGAAAGACAGGGCCATGTTCAGGATGGTGGTTCCATCTGATTAGGGGACAAGGGAGCAGGGGATTTCAGAGCTTTTTTTTTTAAAACAACAAAACAAAACAAAAAAAAAACATTGTTTCTTTTTTTCTTTTAAAGATTTTATTCATCATTTTCAGAGAGAAGGTCAGGGAAGGAGGAAGAAAGGGAGAGAAGCATGAACGTCTGGTTGCCTTTCACTTGCCTCCAGCTAAAGACCTGGCTGGAGACCTGGCTTGCAACCTGGTCTGACTGGGGCATCAAACCAGTGAGTGACCCTTGGGTTTGCAGGTCGGTGCCAATCCACTGAGCCACACCAGCCAGGGCTCAGAGCTTTTATTGTAATGTTTTCTTTCTTAAAACCAAACAAAACAACGTCGAAGGTAAATATGCCAAACTTTTAATTCATCACATACTCCTTAGTGATGAAAATAGAGGTTTTATTGTATTTTTGCAGTTATTTTCTGTATTCTTCAATAACAAAAAGTTTTAAAAACTCTTCTTCACAGAAAATGCTGGCTAAGAAATGAAAAAGGACTGACAGGCTTAGAAAGTCACTGTCTTGCCAATGTCATACTTACTTCAGCCAAGAACCATTGATGAATGCTAAAGCTATCTTCCTGGAGATGGTTGGGAACCAGGGTGTGCAAATGCCCAAGTATCACCTGCAGGTGATACTAAGTGCAGGACGGGCAAGATGCCTTCTCTTGGGGACGGCTAGTGTCACCACTTTCACAGGTGGTCCAGTTCAGCATTCCTGTGTGTGGGATAATCTGACATCATGCACTGCTTGGTGAGACTCAATAGGAAGTACATTTGCTGACCTGGGAAATCTCCCCCAAAATGTGTAGCCTGAATTCAAGTTCAGTTTTAAAGAATCACAGAAGATAGAAGGACATGTTATAAACCAGTGGAGGGCACTGTCAGAGAAGCAGGTGGGACATTCTTTAAGACAGAGGCAGAATCCATGTCAACGAAAGAAAGGGAAAAGGAGATAAAAGAAAAAGGAGCGAAAGGGAGGGAATTATTTTAAAGGAAAAATGACAAAAGAGGTGTAACAATATCACATGCAATATGTGACTGTCAGCTGGATTCTGATTCAGAAGCTGTAGCCATGAAAACAATCTTAGGACAACTGAGGACATTTAAATATGGACTAGATATAAAATGATGTTTTTGAATTATTATTGATTTTCTTAGATGGGAAATGGTAGTCCATGCATGAGGATTTTCATCTTCTCAGGATGTCTGCTAGCACATTTAGCAGTAAAGAGCCCCCAGCGCCTCAGGTCTCGGCTGGAAGGTGGCTGTGAGAGTGTTGGGTAAAGGGACGTAAACATGGATGTTGACAGCTGTTCAGTTTTGCTGGTGAGTCCATGGGTATTCATTTCACTTGATGTTTAACTTATCTGAACTTTGAATTTTCTATAATAAAAATATTTGAGAAACAAAATGTTTAATGGAAAAAAGAAACTAGATCTTTTCCTACTGAAGGTTGGAAGCTCTTACTGTAAAGCAGGTTTTGCTCAAGTAATGGTATCTAGCATTTCTGAGAGGTCACTACAAACTGAGGGAACAAGTGGGTATGTTAGGAATATAGGAAATTTAGTACATCTGAGTCATATATGTAAATTGCTGTCAGAGCTTTTGTGCAGTTGTAAGAAGTGTCATTTTTGGATGCACCTGCTTTTGTCTTACCTCTTGGATTTTCAAAGAAAGTTCATCAGTGTGGCACCAAGACGCCACAGTGGGGTGGCATATGCATGAAAGTGTCAAACGTTTCTACCTCTCAGGGAGTGGAGGGCCTCAGGGCAGACACATTACACATGCACTTATGTACAGCAGAACAGTATCATTGGAAAATATTGACCAACATGACCGTGTTCCCTTTGAACGAGTGATGTCACTTAAGGGAACTTAAGCCACCTGATGAGACATAAAGAAGGTAAAAAATACATAAAAGATATGTGAAGTGTTTAGAACAGTGCCTGGAACAGGGTTGCCACAAAAATGCTCCCTATTGTTATTGCTCCTAATAAGCATTTTAAGAGCTCATTTAAAGAGATAAAGATGAACTAAAGGATATATTAAGTGAAAAGAGTAGCATGTCAACAGTGTTTTAAACTGTATAAGCCAAGAACTGTGTAAGAAAAACATGGGGGGATGAGGCGATATCGATCATCTGGTGACACGCATCTATGTGAATGTCTGGGCTTTGCTGGAAGGCCATGTACACAAGGTTGACCCTCAGCGCAGCCCTCGAGAAGGTACTGGCATTTAAAGCACCTGGATGGGACATGTATTTATGGCTCTACTCCCTTTCACCTTGTCTGACTTTTTCTTTACCACCAACTCATTTTAAGTGTTTTAGCATACATATGTAAATAAACCCGCTCCAAAACCTTGAAGTAGACAAGATATCTCAACTCTGGGTTCCAGCATCTTCTGTCACCTTGACTATTGAGCTTAAATTTAAAATGAGAGTCTTGTATATCCCTGGAGACAGCTCAGAAAGGACTAGTTTCAGAATGAAATTGAGAAGGTTCAGAATGATGTTCAGAAACCTCCAGCAGCTGTTTTCAGGGAGCCCAGCGAGCAGGAGAATCTATGTTTACGGGTCATGAGCATGCCCTATAGCAATGTTAGTACTTATTTCTTACAGTTGTGTGGCACAAGGAGAGTGTTGCAGGTGCTGTTCTTCTTCTTCTCCTTTTTTTTTTTTTTTTAAAGATTTTGTTATTTTTAGAGAGAGGGGAAGGGAGAGAGGCAGAGAGGGAGAGAGACATCAATGTATGGTTACCTTTCACCTGCCTCCAGCAACGGACCTGGCTGGAGACCTGGCTTGCAACCTGGTTATGTGCCCTGACTGGGGAATCGAACCAGTGACCTTTGGGTTCGCAGGTTGGCACCTTATTCACTGGGCCACCAGCCAGGGTGCAGGTGCTGTTCTGTTCGTCCATTTGATCAGGAGAAAATGAGGCTTGTAGAGATTAAACAACTTCCCCCCAAAATGTCCCACAGCTTTGTTCTGTTTGGCTTAGTAAAATCTAGTATTCTCCCATTTATATATATTGTCTCTAGTGATAGAAGAATAGCAGCTAATCTGGGATGCGATGACTGCCTGGGAGGGTGACGAGGGAGCCTCTTGGGGACTGCATGAGTTCTAGGTCTTGATCTGGATAATGTCACCTGGGCATGTACATATGTAGATTCATTGACCTGCCCACTTAGAATATATGTATTTCACTTCATATAAATTACACCCTTAAATAAGGAAAATAGAAAGCAAATAAAATTTATTATCTCTAAACAGTATTTGAGGAAAGGCATTAACAAGCAGTGGTCAGCAAAGAGACATTAGGTTCCCTACCATTCAATTCTCAGCCACTCCTAAAGTCAGACTGGATTTTGTTTTTAATTTCATGCCTAAACTATACTGGCTTAAAACACCCAAGTGGTATCTCCCTAGATGAGACAATGCATGTGGCTTTAGACAGCAGCATTTAGTCCAGTGGGTCTGTTTATGGAAGGTACAGTATGCTCAGTAGCTGGAGACAGATTTCTCACTCCCTGGGAGCTAGCTGCCCTGTATGGTGGGGGCAGCCCCTGCCCCAGCCCTGGCCCCAGCCCTGGGATGCAAGCAGAAGAAGGTAAGAAAGGGTCACATGAGCGCATCCAACAGCAAGTGGCTCTGGGCTTGCGAACAGTGCCTCTGGTTCTCAAATCCACCCCACTAACCCAGTTGTGGTTTTGTTACTTTTCATTGATACAAGTAATACAATAAATATAAAAAATTCAAACGTTACAACTAGGGCACAGATCCCATCTATCCATCATCCTCAACCCTGGTCCTTGTTTATCCCAGCTGAAGGCAATGATTGTCCTCATGGCTGTTCTGTCAGACTTGTGCTCACACTCACATGTGCTCAACAATGGACAATTCAGAGCAGACTTGTGTGTGTCCAATTTGTTTGTGTTTTGCTTTACTAAGAGGCATTTTACTGCAAGTAACACATTTTAACTACTATTTCCCCCCACGTAATGATCTGTCTTGATAATCTTTCCAATCTCGACAGTATTACAAATCTATCTCAAATTTGGATCCTTTCTAATTGTTGCCTGGGATTCCTGGTTATGTTGCATGTACCTCATTTGTTCAGCCACCCTGTTGGGTGGGCATTTACATCATTCAGATCACCACCTATGGCATATGGAGAATTTCTGAGTCGTGGGTCAGGGGTATGTCCTACATTTTAATTGACCCTGGCAGATTGTTGTCTAACAACCTGGTGGTACAGCTCCTTCCCACCAGCAGGCTGTGTGTTCACTTTTCCCTAGATCACCTGCAGCACTCCATGCCATCAAACCAGAAGACTTTGCCAACCTGATGAATGAAAAGTATTTTTTGTTGTTGTTGCTTCTTAAGTTGTATTTTTCTTTTTATTTTTTAACTTAATTTTATTGTTGTTGTGTTACATCCATCCCATTTCCCCTCCCCTCTCTAAGTTGCACTTTTCTGATCATTGATGAGAATACATTGATCATCTTTTAGGTTTACCAACCATTTATATTTCCTTTCCTTCGCTGCTCACTTTTTCTGAATTGGCCTTTTACCTTCCTCGTTGCAGCCCTCACGCCTGCCCTAATGCTTCCTGGAACACCTCTGCAGTTTCCCCAGCTGCCTGGTTCCATCCCACCCCTCAAAGTTTCCTTCTTAAATGCCACAGGCTTTCTATGACTTTAAAATTTGTCTCATTCCAGCATTCCTATCCTCAGTGGAGTTGGAAAAACTTAAAAATAAAGTTATAATGGTGTAATAAGCATTAGAATGCTAATTCTTTATATCATTTATTGACAATTTGCTATGTCCCAAGAACTTCCTTTAAGAATATTTATTTATTTATCTTAAAGATTTTACTTATTATTTTCAGAGAGGGGGGAAGGGAGAGAGGTAGAGAGGGAGAGAGAGAGAGAGACATCTGTGTATGGTTGCCTTTCACCTGCCTCCAGCTACAGACTGGCTGGAGACCTGGCTTGCAACCTGGTTATGTGCCCTGGCTGATGAATCGAACCAGTGACCTTTGGGTTTGCAGGCCGGTGCCTTATCCATTGGGCTATCAGCCAAGGCAGAATATAACTATTAACTCATTTCACTATCAAACAACCTGTGAGACAGGTACCCATTTTATAAAAGAGAAAATGGAGGCACAGAGAAATTAATTAAACTGCCCCTAAGGCTTCTTGCCGGTAAGGGGCAGAACCAAGATTCAAACCCCGGCTGTCCAGTTCTAGTGTCAGCCTCCTGAGTACTTTGATAGGTAGGGTAAGGACAGGACTTAGAAAGCAAATGGGCAGCTAATCTGGCCTGGGGCAGTCACGGATGGCTTTCTGGAGGAAAGTGGCTAACACTGAAGAAGGGACAGGAGGCAATTTCCAGGCAATAAGATATGAAAAGGTTGTTCAGGAAGAGAAAAGGGCCTGAACAATGCTTGCAGAATGGAGAGATGGTTCACCCTGGCTGAAGCCCAGGTGTGTGCACAGTAGCAGGAGATTTGGCTTGAGCAATGGGCCAGCACCAGGTCTGGGCCATGCCAGAGTTTAGACCTCATCCCAAGGCCAGGCTGGCATTTCCCTGCTCTTTGCACACCAGTGGCAGCAAGGTGCAGGAGGAGTACCCATAGGAACTCTTGGAGCATAGGCCCAGTTCACCTACCTCAGCTTGAGACAGACTGCACAGGCACAGGGGTGGGAGTGGGTGCTGATGATTTACATTCTACAGGTTGGGGGAAAACCCAGGAAGTACAGGCCAGGCACTAAGCAAATCTAAGGCTAATAATAAACATCCTGAGTAATGAGTGGCCTGGGTCAGACCAGGCAAGGTGGCTGAAGCCGGGCAGGCCAGGAGGAGTGGTGTGAGTAGATGGGGAGACAGAAAGTGGGTGCGAGGAGGGTTGGGCCTGGGGAACTCTGTGTGGGTTCGGTGGGGTTTGGCAGGTGTGGCACCCACAACAGCAGAACAAGCTTAGGGAGGCCACGGCTTAGGCAGGGCCGTGGCCTCCCAAAGCCCCAATACATGCAGAGTCCAGAGTCTTAAGGACTCAAGGGTCTGCACCTACACTCCAGGAGAGCTGTGAGGTGGGAGTCGGCTGCACAGGCAGAAATTCCCTCTGTCACCCCTCCATCCCCACCCCAAGCTGGCCCCAGGATTCAGAACCAGATTGATTAGGATGTTTTTACAAGATTGTATTTTGAAGTTGACAACTTAATGTAAAAACAGAAGAGTTTAACACCCCCTTCTCCCCTGCATACATCAGCTTCAACAGTTATCAGTATTCGGCCCTGACCAGTGTGGCTCAGCTGCAAGGTGAAAGGCTGTTGTTCCCGGTCAGGGTACCTACCTGGGTTACAGGTTTGGTCTGGTCAGGGAGATGCAACCTATTGATGTTTCTCTGGTACTTAGATATTTCTCTACCTCTCTTTCTCCCTCCCTTTCCCTAAAAATAAGTAAATAAAATCTTAAAAAGAAAACCAGTTATCAATATAAAGTCATCTTTATAATAGTCATGCCCTTCATTCTTACCCTGCCAGTCTGATCAGATCATTTTAAAGCCAATTCTAAATCCCTTATTGTCTGATCTGTAGATACATCAGGTATCTTAAAACAAAAACTCTTTAAAAAACAACATCCCTCAAACTAATCACCTGTCATACAATGACCTTTTCTGGAAAGAATTATTCTCTGTGTTCACTTTCTCAATGGTCTTATCCATGTCTTTTCCTGATGATTTGTTTAAATTTGGATCCAGACTCAATTGATATTATGCATTTTGTTATATGTTTTCATCTAGAATAGATCCCACCCCGTTTCACTGTTTGTTTCCTTGCTCTTTATTTCTGGAAGAAACTAGATTGTTTATCCTGTAGATTTTTTTTTTTTTTTTTCCCAGAGCAGATTTTAAAAACTTGCCCAGCACATAAGGTTGCTAAAGTAAATGAGAGGATCCAACTGTGTCACCACGTAGAGGTGACCCAGGCTGGATTGGAGAGGGTGTGAAGGTCCATGGTGTTTCAGTCTGGACCTGCCTGCTGCACCCTGCCTCCATGCCCCCACACCTTAGGCAGGGAGTGTGTCTTTTCTCTGATTCCCTTTTATGCCCAGCAACCATATGAGCCCAGATATGTCTTAAACTAAGGGCTTAAATATACAAAATTTCTGAGGTTGGATCAAGCAGCTTCCAGAGGTTGCCCTGGACCACAAGTCAGGATACCCTGACCCAATGAAGCAGAATCCACCCTAACTAGGTGTTAGGAGCTGTAGTTCCTGCTGATTACACTTTCTCTGTTACATGAGATGATCCCCTTGGTGCCTCTGAGCTCCATTTCCTCAGCTGTTAAATGAGGAAGAGTCTGTCCCCCAAGATGGCCCTCAAAGACATAAAAGGCCTTTGGACCTGCCAAGGTCCTTCTTGAAGAGTCACAATCAAGACTCAGAAGGGATGTAGTTAAAACAAAATCTTTGACTTTCTTTCTTTCTTTTTTTTTTTTATTGTTGTTGTATTACATCCATCCCCTTTTTCCTCCCCTCTGTCTCCCTCCCCACCCACCCATTTCCCCCAATCTTTGACTTTCTTTAACCTAGGGTTTTTCCAATTAATTTAACCATAAAGACCTTTCTTGATATAGCACCTATGAGCAAGCTATACATGTGAGGAAGCATAGGCAGGAGACTCCAAGAACTGTCTCCTCTGGCTCCTGTCTGGGCTCAGTGTGCAGAAGAGCCCAGGCTTTGAGCCCAGTCCATAGACCCAAGCATGCAAGAGTCATTCTTCCCTCCTTCCCTATATATACATCAATGGAGCTTCTTTCTCAAGTCTCTATCTTTCCTGACAGGTGTCAATCTTCAGTTATTCCTACCCCTTTTTGAGGCTGGACAATGGTTTCAGGGTGCCATGTAGGTCCAAATGGTGGGGGAGTTGGGGAAACAGGAATGGCATCCTCTAGTCAGTTGATACAATATGTGCCCATTAGATCCAGTGGCCTGGTGGCTTCCAGACAATGAACAGATTTTAAAAGTTAAGGCTGCCCTTGTCTGATCTAATGTACTGTCTATCCCGCCATGGCTTCATGGTGGGTGGGGTGGAAGCAACTCCCTTCCCTTCCTCTCCCCAAATGAGGGAAGGGGTCAGGGGTTTCTTCTAATTTTGTTTGACTCTCCTATTTTTTAAGTTTGCTGATTAAATAGTCCCATGTGATAGACCAGAAGCTATATAAAGGTATATAAGAGAGTCTTCCCCTACCCCTGTTCTCCATCTGCCCAGTTCCTGCCTCTCCTACAGTAAACAACTACATAACTTTCATCCCATAAAGGTCGCTTGTTTAAAGTGTACAACTCAGAGGTTTAAGAATATTTACAAAGTTGGGCAAACATTGGAATTATCTAATTTAGGGATATTTTCATCATCCTAAAAAGAAACCTGTCCTTCCTTATCCCCTATCCCCAGCCCAGCCTACCACTGATCTACTTTCCATCTCTAAAGCTTGACCTATTTTGGACATTTCATAAAAATGTAATGTGGTATTTCGTGACTTGCTTCTTCTAGTTAGCATAATATTTTTGAGATGTATCCATGTTGTAGAGTGTAGCAGTATTTCATTCCTTTTTGAGGCCTAATATTTCATTTTATGGATGTACATTTTACCAATTTATTCATCATTTGAGGACATTAAGATTGTTTCTTCATTTTTCATTATGATGACTAACCCTGCTAAAACATCCATGTACAAGTATCTGGGTAGACATGTTTTTATTTCTCTAGGGATTAGAATCGCTACATCATATGGTAAGTCTGTGTTTAACATTAGAGGAGCTGCCAAATTTTTCTACAGTAGCTGTACTGTTTAATAAATTCACTTAATGAATGAGGGTTCCAATGTCTCAGACCTCACCAACACTTGCCATTGTCTATCTTTTTCATTATAGCCATTCTAGCAGGTATTTCCATGTAGTTTTGCTCTTGTATTTCTTTAATGATAAATGATGTTAAGCATTTTTTCATGTGTTTATTAGCCATTCGTATAGCTTTCTGGGAAAAAGTCTATTTAGCTCCTTTAACTCTTTTTAAGTTGGGATATTTTATTACTGAACTCAAGGGGTTTGCCACTTCATGTCTCTATTCAAATACAAAAACAAGGTAGTCTTATTTACTTGCAGCAAGTAAAGGAGGCAGTATTTAAAGCAGCCATTGTTCATATATACCATTTGGCCAATTACACATTGTTTTCAGTTGGCTAGACTTACTGGGGTAGGTTCCTGTCAAGCTCAAACTGTTACATCTGTTCTGTAAAAGACTGTCCTACATTTTACCAGTCAGCAGGAATAACATTTGGTAAGAATGGCCCAGACCTTGAGATTGTTGTACTATCTAACAATTTGTTCTTTCTGTTATTCAGTTATAAGATTTCTTTGTATATTATGACTACAAATTCTATCATATATGTTTTGCAAGTATTTCTTTCAAGTCTGTGGGTTGTCTTTTTATTTTTAAGTATATTCTATTTTATTTTAAATTATTTTTATTTATTTATTTTAAAGATTGTATTTATTATTTTTAGAGAGGAAGGGAGGAAGGTAGAGAGGGAGAGAAACATCAATGTATGGTTGCCTTTCACCTGTCTCCAGCCACAGACCTGGCTGGAGACCTGGCTTGCAAACTGGTTATGTGCCCTGGCTGGGAATCGAACCAGAGACCTTTGGATTCTCAAGCTGGCACCTTTCCATTGAGCCACGAGCCAGGGCAATTAAGTATATATTGTATTATTGTGCTGTTACAGTTGTCCTCATTTATTTTCCCTTTGCTCCCATCACCCAGTCTCCCCCTTCCCTCCCCACTTAGTTCATGTCCATGTCTGTAATTATTTGTGCATTTGGTATAATTACCTAATTCATGAGATTTGCTTCTGTTTTCTTCTAAAACTTGTCTAGTTTTAGGTCTGTGATCCACTGTAAGTTAATTTTAGTGTATGGTTTGGAAGTAGAGGCAGGTCAAAATTTATTCTTCTGCATGTGTCTCAGCACTAATTTATTTAGAAACTGTTTTTTTTCTCCCACGTAATTGTCTTGGTACCTTTGTTGAAAATCAATTGGTCATAAATGTTAGGCTTTATTTTGGGATTATCAATTCTATTTTGTTGATCTGTGTCTATTGACATGCCCTCTTATTGTACTGTCACTTTGTAATTAATTTTGAAATTGGCAAGTGTGAATCCTCCAACTCTGTTTTTCCTTTTACAAGATTGTTTTGGTTCTTCTAGGTCTCTTGCATTTCTGTATGATTTTAGGATTAGCTTGTCAACTCTGCAGAAAAGCCATCTGGGATTTTTATATGGATTGCATTAAATCTGTAAAAAAATTTGTGGAGTAGTGCCATCTTAACAATGTTAATTAATGAATGTGGAATATTGCTTCATTTATTTAGGCCTTCTTTAATTTCTTTCAACAGTGTTTTATAATTTAAAAATTTATTTATTTATTTATCTTTTGAGAAAAGGGAAGGGAGGGAGAGAAACATCAATGTGTGGATGCCTCTTGCATGCCCCCAACTGGGGACCTGGCCCACAACCCAGTCATATGCCCTGACTGGAAATTGAAGCAGTGACCCTTGATTCATAAGCCAGCATGCAATACACTGAGCTACATCAGCCAGAACACATTTTATAGTTTTTAATATACAAGTTTTGCATTCTTTTGTTAAAATAATTCCTAATTAATTTATTCAAAATGCTATTAATTTCTGACAGTGTTTCTTTATGTGTATAACAACATATCAATTTACAGGTTAGAATTTTTCTCCATTTTGCAGAAAGAAAGAAAGAAGGAAAGAAGGAAGGGAGCTTATTAACTATATTGTTGTAACAGTGCCTTGTTTTGTTTTTATTTTTGTTTTTCCACTTAATGTATCTTGGAATGTTTTTCATATATATATATATGGAAATGTATATATATTCCTTTTTAATAGTTGTATAATAGTCTAATGCATAAACTTCCTATAATTCACTTAATTAATCCCCTGATGATAGACACTTAGGTTATTTGCAATATTCTGTCTTTGCAAATATTTCTTTTTTCATAATTTTATGCTATTGGTTTTTCTACTACATGTGTAATCTTTGGCAAGTTATTTAACCTTGTTTGAGCCTCAGTTACCTCATCTGCTCATGATAAAAAAAAAAAAAAAAAAATCCAATAATGCAATGAAAAGGAAGTCTCCCAGGCCCACAGTTCCTCAATTTCTTTCTCAAGATATTAGAAAAAGAATTCTTTGAGACAATGCACACATGTGTGCAGAAACCTTTTTAAAAAACACATATGTTCACTATTCCCTACCCTGAAATTTTCACTTAATTTCATGTTAGCACAGATATAACTACGTAATTTCCCACTGTGATTTGCTTTATTTATCTAGCATACAGATTCAGAACACAAGCTCTGAAATTAAACTCCCTGGATTCAAATCCCATCTCTATCATTTACTGGCTATGTGACCTTGGGCAAATTAGTCAACTTCTTTGTGCCTAGGATCTGTTAGATTTTTAGGAGCACACAAAAATGTTTTAAGTTTAATTTATTTTAAAATTGAGGGAAAATGACTATAAAACTAATTAAAATGTAAGAATGGGTCCATCCTGGATTGTATATATTTTATAGGCAAAAGTAGTTGTAAAATATAATTTACAATATTTTTAATTAATTTTAAAAATTTAATTGTATTGTTGTTGTATTATGTCCATCCCCTTTTTACTCCCCTCTGTCCCCTTCCCCACCCACCCGCTCCCCCTCAAAGTCAATCCACTTGTTGTCCATGTCCATGGTTCTTCCATTCTACTTCCATTCTGCTCCCCTTCTTTGCTTCCTTCTTCCCACTCCTCCTTCCCCTCTCCCCTCTGCCCACTGAAGGTCTATTCATTGTATTCATGTATCTGGTTCTGTTTTTCTTCTTTGTTTTGTTCATTATTGTCCTGTAATGGATGAGATCATATTGCCTTTCACTGACTGGCTTATTTCACTAAGCATAATACTTTCTCTTTCCCTCCATGTTGCTGCGAAGGTTAGGAGTTCCTTCTTCCTTTCTGCTATGTAGTATTACATTGTGTAAATGTATCAAAGTTTTTTGATCCAATCATCCACTGATGGGCACTTAGGCTGTTTCTAGCTCTTGGCTATTGTAAATAGCACTGCTATGAACATAAGGGTACATAGATTCTTATGAATTGGTGTTTCTGGGTTCTTTGGGTCTAGTCCTAGTAGTGGAATTGCTGGATCAAAAGGCAGTTCAATTTTTAGTTTTTTAAGGAAACTCCAAACTGTTTTCCATAGTGGCTGCACCAGCCTGCATTCCCATCAACAGTGCACGAAGGTTCCCTTTTCCCCATATCTTCACCAACACTTGTTGTCTGTTGATTTGCTGATAATTACCATTCTGACAGGTGTGAGGTGGTATCTTATTGTGGTTTTAATTTGAATCTCTCTGATGGCTAGTGATGTTGAGCATTCTTTCATATGCCTCTGGGCCCTCTGTAGTCTTCCTCAGTGAGTTGTCTGTTCAGGTCCTTTGCCCATTTTTTAATTGGGCTGTCTGTCCCCCTGGTGTTGAGTCGCATTAGTTCTTTCTATATTTTGGAGGTCAAACCCTTGTCTGAGGTATCATTGGCAATTCTGTTTTCCCATACAGTTGGTTCCCTTTGAATTGTGCTGATGTTTTCTTTAGCTGAACAGAAACTTTTCAATTTG
>PVIW01011284.1:22972-38671 GCA_004026585.1 Noctilio leporinus
TAGTTTTATCTTTTTGCATGTTGCTGTCCAGTTCTCCCAACACCATTTGTTGAAGAGACTGTTTTTACTCCATTGGATGTTCCTTCCCCCTTTGTCAAATATGAGTTGACCATAGAGTCCTGGGTTAATTTCTGGGCTCTCTATTCTGTTCCATCGATCTATATGTCTATTCTTATGCCAGTACCATGCTGTTTTGATGACAGAAGACTTGTAGTATTGTTTGAAGTCTGGTATTGTGATTCCTCCTACCTTGTTCTTCTTTCTCAAGATTGCGGTGGCTATTCGTGGGTGTTTTTGGCTCCATATAAATTTTTGAAGTATTTTTTCTCTTTCTGTGAAGTCTGTCATTGGTATTTTAATTGGGATTGCATTGAATCTGTAGATTGCTTTGGGTAGTATGGACATTTGAATGATGTTAATTCTTCCCATCCGTGAACATGGTATATGCTTCAATTTTTTGTATGTTCCTTGATTTCTTTCTTCAATGTTCTGTAGTTTTCTGAGTATAGATCTTTTACCTCCTTGGTTAAATTTATTCCTAAGTACTTCATTTTTCTTGTTGCTATGGTAAATGGGATTTGTTTTTTCGCTTCTATTTCTGTTGTTTCATTATTGGTATACAAAAATGCTTTTGATTTCTGGATATTGACTTTATATCCAGCTAAATTTGCTTATTAGGTTGAGTAAGTTTTTGGTGGAGTCTATTGGGCTCTGTATGTACATTATCATGTCATCTGCAAACGACAGGTTGACTTCCTCCTTTGCAATTTGGATACCTTTGATTCCTTTTTCTTCTTTAATGGTTGTGGTTTGAACTTCCAAGATTATTTTGAACAGAAGTGGAGAAAGTGGACAGTCTCATCTTGTTCCTGACCTTAGGGGGAAATTTTTTGATTTTGCCCATTGATTATGATATTTCTCATATATCAGGTTTCTCATATATGGCCTTTATTATGTTGAGGTATGCTCCCTCTATTCCCATTTTGCTTAGCGTTTAAAAAAAATTTATTGTTGTTGTATTACATCCATCCCCTTTTTGCTCCCCTCTCTCCCCCTCCCCACCCACCCATTCCCCCCAAAGTTAATCCCACCTGTTGTCCATGCTGAGGTTTTTTTTAAAATCATAAATGGTTGCTGTACTTTATCAAATGCTTTTTCAGCATCTATTGATATGATTATATGGTTTTTGTCTTTCAATTTGTTGATGTGGTGTACGACATTTATTGATTTGTGAATGTTGTACCATCCTTGCATCCCTGGGATGAACCCCACTTGATCATGGTGTATGATCTTTTTTAATATATTGCTGGATCTGGTTGGGCAATATTCTGTTGAGAATCTTAGCATCTATGTTCATCAGGGATGTTGGCCTATAGTTTTCTTTCTTAGTTGTGTCTTGACCTGGTTTTGGGATTAGAATAATACTGGCCTTATAGAAAGAGTTTGGGAGTCTTCTCCCTTCTTGGACTTTTTGGAATAGGTTGAGAAGGATAGGAATTAGTTCTTCTCTAAATGTTTGGTAAAATTCATCTCTGTATCCATCTGGTCTGGGGCTCTTGTGCTTTGGATTTTTTTTTTAATCACTTCTTCCATTTCACTAGTTGTTATTAGTTTGTTCAGGATTTCTGCTTCTTCTGGATTCAGTTTTAATAGATTTTCCATTTCCAGAAATGTGTCTATTTCACCCAGGTTGTCATGTTTCTTGTCATATAGTTGTTTGTAGTACAATCTTTGTATTTCTGAAGTATCAGTTGTGATTTCTCCTCTGTCAGTTCTGATTCTGTTTTATTTGGGTCCTTTCTCTCTTTTTCTTGGTGAGTCTGGATAAAGGCTTGTCAATTTTGTTTATTTTTTCAGAGAACCAGCTCTTAGACTTATTGATTCTTCAAATTGTAGTTTGAGCCTCTAAGTTATTTAATTCTGCTCTGATCTTGATGATTTCCTTCCTTCTACTTGCTCTGTGTTTTGTTTATTGTTGCTTCTCTAGTTCTTGCAGCCTTATGGTTAGGTCGTTTGTATAAACTTCTTCAATCCTTTTTAGGTAGGCCTATATTGCTATGAATTTCCCTCTGAGGACTGCTTTTGCTGTGTCCCAAGGGTTTTGGGCTGTGGTGTATTCATTGTCATTTGTTTCCAGAAACTTTTTGATTTCATCTTTGATCTCATTGCTAACCCATTCATTACTTAAAAGCATGTTATTCAGTCTCCATGAATTAGAATGTTTTTGTTTTTTTTCCCCCTTGTGATTGGTTTCTAGTTTCAAGCCGTTGAGATCTGAGAATATGCTTGGTATGATTTCAATTTTCCTATATTTGATCTATCTTTGAGAATGTTCCATGTGCATTTGAAAAGAATGTGTATTTTGCTTCTTTGGGGTGAAAGGTTCTGTGTATATCAGTTAGGTCCATTTCGTCTGTAATGTTGTTCAATGTCACAATATCCTTGGTGTTTTTTTGTTTGGAAGATCTGTCCATTGTTGATAATGGGGTATTAAAATCCCCTACTATTAGTGTGTTGCTGTCTATATCCTTCTTGAAGTCCTCCAAGGTTTCCCTTATACATTTGGGAGCTCCTATGTTGGGTGCATATGTTTACCAGTTATATGTTCTTAATGGATTTTTCCCTTAAGTATTATGAAATGTCCTTCTTTATCTCTTTTTATGGCCTTCATCATAAAATCTAGTTTGTCTGAAATAAGTATTGCTACTCCAGTTTTTCTTTTTATGTCCATTTGCCTGATATATATTTGCCCATCCCTTCACTTTCAATCTGTGTCAATCTTTTGTTCTGAAGACAGCACATATATGTGGATCATGTTTTCTTATCCATTCAGTTACCCCAGGTGTTTTGATTGGCACATTTTATCCATTTACATTTAAGGTTATTATTGATTGATAGTTATTTATTAATTTATTGCCATTTCCCCCCTTTGTACCTGTGTTCCTCTCTGTCTCCCTCTGTTTCTTCATTTTTTAGGAGTCCCTTTAGCATTTCTTGCAATGCTGGTTTGGTAGAGATGTATTCTTTTAGTCTTCTTTTGTCTGGAAAACTCCTTATTTCTCTTTCCATTTTGAATGAGAGCCTTGCTGGGTAGAGTTTTCTTGGTTGCAGGCCTCTGTTTTCCATTACTTGGATTTTTTTTTTTTTTTTTTTTTTTTTTTCCTTTTTTTTTTTTTTTTTTTTTTTTTTTTTTTTTTTTTTTTTTTTTTGCCATTCCCTTCTGGCTTGTATTGTTTCTGTTGAATAATCATTTGATAACCTATTGGAGCTTTCTTATATGTTATTTGTTGTTTCTCTCTTGATGCTTTTAGGATTCTCTCTTTATCTTTGAAATTGCCATTTTAATTGTAATGTATCTCAGAATGGGTCTGTTTGGATTCATCCTCATTGGGGCTCTCTATGCTTCCTGAACTTGAGTAATGTTTTCATTCATAATGTTAGGGAAGTTTTCTATCATTACTCTTTTCAACAGATTTTCCATTCCTTGTTTCTCTTCTCCTCTGGTATCCCTATGATATGGATATTATTGCATTTCATGTTGTCTCACCACTCTCTTAAAATCACTTCATTCTTGTTCAGCCTTTTTTCATTCTGTTGCACTGTCTTGGAATATTTTTCTGGTTGTCCTCCAGCTCGCTGATCAGATCCTCTGCTTCCTCTAGCCTCCTGTTGATCCTTTCTACTGTACTCTTCAATTCAGAAATTGTATTCTTTATTTCCTTCTGGCTCTTACTGATAGTTTCTAAGTCATTTTTAAAGCTGGTGTAGTTCTCAGTAAGTTCCTTGTAGCTTCCCTGGAGTTCTTCGTAGTTCCCCTGGAGTTGTTTGTAGTTTTCTTTGAACTGCCTGAGCTCATTCAGCTTTTTTACTATCATTCTTTTGAAGTTCATGTCTGATAGTTTGCTTGCCACTGTTTCATTTAGTGATCTTTCTGGGGATTCCTCCTTTCCTTTAGGTGATGAACTGCTTCTTTTTCTACCCATTTTTAGGTTTTGTTGTAATCCAATCAGACTATGATCAGCTGCCAGGCTAAGGAACTGCTCGGCTGGAAGGATTGATTAAGTTGTAATCCTATCAATCTGTGATCCACCACCAGGCTCCGATGCAGTTTGGCGTGACATATTCAGTTATAAATCAATAAATCAGTTACCAAACTCAGACCCTGCTGGGCTAGACAGAGAGGTTCAACTGTAATCCAATGGATCAGTCACAAGTTCAGGTGCAGCCTGGTGGGACAGATTCAGATGTATATCAATGAATCTGTGATCAGCTGCCAGGCTCAGGCGCCATTGGTCTAAGCAGCAAGATCCAATTGTAAGCCACTAAATCTGTGATCAGCTACCAGGTTAAGGGGCCACTGGGCTAGACTGAAAGATTCAATTGTAATCCAATGAGTTTGTGATCAGCCATCAGGCCCAGGGGCCACTGGGTGGGACAAACCAACTCAGTTGCGAACCAGTGAATCCACGATCAGCCACTAGGCTCACGTGCCATTGTGCGGGGCTGACTGACTGACCCAGCCACAAGTCAGAGAGTTTGTAATCAGTTGTCAGGCCCAGGCTCTGCTGGGCAAGAAGGACTGACTCAGTTGCAAAGCAGTAAATCCACAATCAGCTACCAGGTTCACTTGCCACTGTGCGGGGCTGACTGACTGACCAAGCTATAAGTAAGAGAGTTTCTTCTAATCAACCACCAGACCCAGGTACTGCTGGGCAAGCCATTACAAACATTTCTGCAATGTGTTTATCATTGTGCAGTTTGGGAAAAATTCCAGAGTTTAATCACTGTATTAATTGGTAACTACATCAGTAATTTTGACAAATATTGCCAAATTGCCCTTCATGAGGATCACTCTTATTTACTGTTCTCTCAGAATAATGAGAGTGCCACATTCCCCGTGACCTAGCCACAGGTGTTATTAAGCTTCTGAAGTTTTAGTAATGTACTACATAGAAGATAGTATCTATGTAGGTTAAATTTGTTTATCTCTTAACCAAGCATTTTTATACTGTTTTTCCTCTTCTGTGAATTATATGTTCATTGTCTTTGTCTGATTTTCTGTTGGGTAGCTGGTCTTTTCCTTTCTGTTTAGTCTTTAGGTATGAATTATAAATTTTGTGTTCCCATTTTTCATTTGTCTTTGCACTTTCCTTAAGGTGTTTTGTTTTGTTTTGTTTTTTGCATGCAGAAGTTTTTGTTGGGCTGTTTGTTTTGTGTGGTCTATTTTATCAATGTTTTAAAAATAGATTTGAATTTGGGGTCATAGTTAGAAAGCCCTTTCAAAATAATTTTATTCATTTTTACACATTGAAACCATTGGGCTGTTCTTTTATATAGGAGAAATTATTTTCTGTGGTGGTTTCTGGCCCAGTTACTTTGTCTATACCAAAAATCCTTTCCTTTTCTGAAAGTAAAAGCCAAGATTTTATCCCTTCTCCCCACACCATCACCGGAACACCTCTCCCCTTGGTTTTCTTTTTCACAAAAATTACTTGTTTATTTATTTTTAGAAAGAGGGGAAGGGAGGGAGAAGGAGAAGGAGAGATACATCAGTTTGTGAGAGATACAACACTTGGTTGCTTCTTGAACACCCCCAACTGGGGACCTGACCCACAACACAGGCATGTTGCTGGACTGGGAATTGAACCAGCAACCTTTCAATTCACAGACCAGCGCTCAATCCACTGAGCCATACCAGCCAGGGCTCCCCTTAGTTTTCTGTGAATAGAAAAATGCAAGCAGGGGAGGGAGCCAAATAAAACTCAAATATTATCTCAGTCCAGCTGTCCTTGGCTAGACACATGCTTGTCATGTACATGTGCTTGCAAAGACTTTCCCTGTAAGGGGGAACCTGTACTCCCTATTCTGCTGGCCCTTTCCCAGGGTGACCTGGCAATGACTCAGCTGCACCATTCCCACACAGGTACTGTCAGTCTCACACATCTGTCACTGAACTGTGGCAAATACATTGTCAAAATCAGCTAACAGGAGGCAAAAATTACAACAGGTAGAAAGCTGAGAAAGTGACTTGACTGGTTCTCCCTGGACCTATTCAATAATTCAGTTCTGACTTTAAATCCATAATGGGAGGCTAATCACCCTAACAATCTCTGAAGTTAGTTTCAGGTGGGAATGGGGGCTGGCGATTGTACAGAGCTATTGTGAATATTTCAAAAAAGCCTGGTGAGAAATCATATACAACTAACTGAAATAAAAAGCTACCTTCTCCTCTTCCTTCCTCTTTTCCTCCTCTACTTTCCCCCACCTCTTTTTTTCCTCCTCTTCCTTCCTCATAATTAATAAAAGCAAGATTTTAAATGGTCATTGTCAATTCTCCTGTGTCACCCAGGTTTCAGCCTGTAACCCCCTCCAGGGCCCACACCCCATCTCTCCACACTGGAATCTCCTCCTGCCAGCACCCCATGGGTGACAACATAGTTCACCCTGTGTTTGCTCAAAGATTGGATGAGAAATTCTTCCTTTTTGAAGTTTTTTATTGCCCTTTCTTTTAAGTCACACTGACAGTTTCTTGGCAAAATTGTAAAGATCAAGAATGAGGAGCCAACACACTTATCCATCTGCTCCTTCTCCTGGGGACAATATTGCTACTGGGGAGAAAGAGACAGAGTTGGCTTAGGCCCTTGTGACCTTTTTTTTTTTTTTCCTGACTCAGGTCCAGGCTTTGGCAAACACAGGGCATCATATTTCAAGGAGGGCAATGTCTATAAATGCAATAGTTCAGGAGGTTATGCCTTGGCTGGTGTGTTCACTACCACACCATGTCAGGCATGTGCTATGCATATAGTACTTGACTTTTCAATTTTAGACAGTATGTACTGATTTCCTGCTTAACTCTAATATCACCATCTGCATACACACTACCTCCCCTCTACCCAGTGTACCATAGCAGTGTTGAATTAGATCCATTTAGACTGAGCAACTGATGCAGGGAGTGGAGGTTACCCCATGGTGGACATTGTGACCCCCAAGTAGAGGTGGGAAGACCAGCAGAAATTGCGTTCAGAGTGCCTGGTACACTTGCCTACACTAACACCATCAGGGTTTTCCAGAGAATCCATAAACAACCAAACATGTCTTGGATACTCCTAGCCAACCAGGGGACTCATAGACTGCTCTCTTTGCTGCCAGGTCATCAGTTTGCTTCAAAATGTAAAACCTTCTGCAGCCCTTTTTCATCTCCCATCTCTCGTCTCTTAGAAGTCCTGTTGTTGCCTTTGTTCATCGGCAATGGTCTGTCTGCCCTCACACTAATGGGAAAACTACTCTATAGTAGACATAATTCTAAGTCTCTGAATTACTTATGGATGGTTGTTCACTTATTTATGACAATGAAAATTTTGTTAACATTTACTATTTCCTGGGAGTTGATAACTTCTCAATTTTCTCTGCATGTGATCAGCTCTGTGACAGATCCAACCTGCCTATTAGTCAAACATTCTCACTTATCTATTGTTCCCAGGTTTTCATTGGAGAAATTCCTCCTCTTTTCTCTTATTTTAGCTGGGATGGGATTCCCTCCATTCTTAGCAGCTATCCCCAGAGACATCCTTCTCTATCATTCTGAGGATTTCTACATTCACCTCTTTGCCAAGATGGATCCTATTTTTTGTCCCCTCTCCTCATTTTTTGATTTACTCTCTAGATTTAATGGAACATACTCCAGTAGCTTACCAAGAAATGGTGTGTGGATGGAAGGTACAATTTTTGAGGTCTTGTATTCCTCATAATGTATTTACTCCATTCTTGATTAATAATATATATTATTCTAGACTGAAAGTAATTTTCTATCATAAATTTGCAGCATTGTTCCACTTCTTTCTTGTTTTGCTTTTTTTGTAGTAAAACATATATAACAAAATTTACCACTGAATCATCTTTAAATATAAAATTTTGTGGCATAAATACATGCTCTATATTGTACTGCCACCACCAATATCTATACCAAAAACTTCTTTATCTTCCCAAACAGAAATTCTGTACCCATTAAACAATAATGCCAAATAACCTTTACCCTACCTCCTGGTAACCTTGAGTCTACTTTTCATCTCTATGAATTTGATTATTCTAGTTGCCTTATGTAAGTGAAATTATACAATATTTGTTCCTTCTTTCTGGGTTATTATACTTAGCATATCTTCAAGATTCATCCATATTGTAGCATGTATCAGTACTTCACTAATTTTAATAATTGAATAATACTCTAATATTTGCATATATATAACATTTTATTTATCCTTTCATCTGTTGATGAAAACTTAGGCTTTTCACTTTTTGGCTACTGTAAATAATATTGCTATAAATATTGGTGCACAGGTATCTGTTTGAATCACTGCTTTCAGTTTTTTGGATGTATACCTAGGAGTGAAATTGGTAGGTCATATGGTAGTTCTATGTTTCACATTGTGAGGAACTGCCAAATTGTTTTCTATAGTGGCTGAACCATTTTACACTTACAGGAGGTTTCCAATTTTGCATATCCTCCCCAACACTTGCTGTTTTCCTGTTTTTAAAAAATAAGAAAGTTGTACCTACTTAGAAGCATTCAGAATGTCAACAAAGCAGGGTTTTTGTTTGTTTTTTGTTTTTGTTTTCAATTATGGAATGGTATTCAGTCAGCAGAACAATTATTTTGTATAAGCTGCATAAGAGACAACTAAAGATGAAAAACTACCATCCCCGCATATAATTTGTGCTGTGTATCAGCCAGAACCTGCTTTACATTTCTACTCCAATTTCCAGCCCTCACATTGTACCAGGCAAAATTAGTGGCAATCGAAAATCACACCAGGACAGAGCTATATAAAAGTCAACTTGGCAATGTGTTAACTATACCAAAAAGAGATTATACAGTTTAAACACAAACCCTACACAGCCTTACATGTCAAATATATTTTTTAAATGATTGAGCTGGGTCCAGAGAGGTTTAAATTCTTTATAGACAAGAGAAAAAAAAACTGCACTAGAACCATTTTATTCGTTGTCATCTTTTTCATCTTCCTCCTCCTCTTGTTCCTCTTCTTGCTTCCTTTTTCTTGTCCTTTTCAGCCTTGAGATCCCTGTCTCAGCTGTATCAGGAGTATCATATATCAGGCTTTCCTTTCATGGGGGCTGTGGTGGCCTCCCTCCAGCCTCCAGTCAGCACAGCTGCTGCCCTTGCATCTGTCCCCTGTGCCCTGCAGCCTGGTGTCCTGCATCTCCCTGCTGCTCCTCAGCAGCACCAGTGCACATGCCTGGATGCTCTTTTTTGATGTTGGGGTGATACTCGGGACAAAACAAGGCAAAGGCCAGAGGAGACTTCTTGGGTGGATTGGGATTTTTAAAATTCTTTTGTGTTTCCCCTATCATTTCTTTCATAGGGGCCTTGCCCACCTTTACCAGTCTTCAAACTGCCCCTTTCTTGAGCAGGCCTGTCTTCTCCTGTCTGAGAAGTGGACTAAAGCTTCTGGGGGCTGCTACTGGTGCTCCTTCGGTGAGTTTGCAGAGAAAGCACATGGTGACCTTTTGTCTATCTGCTACTTGGTGTTAGGGCTAGGGTTAGGGTTAGGGTTAGGGTTAGGGTTAGGGTTAGGGTTAGGGTCTGCTGGAGTTGGATTCCTTTTCCTCAGCATGCACAGAATTAGATGCCAGAGCCTGCTGGCTGGCACCTGCCATGTCCCTGGGATGTGTACTATAGTGGCTGTGAGAGCAGCAGCCAAGACCAGCCTCGACTTTCCCTTTTTTTTTTTTTATTATAGTTGTCCTGATGTGGGTGAAGTGGTATCTTGTTATGGTTTTGATTTAACTTTTCTTCATAACTGATGATGTTGAACATTTATTGTAAGTTTTTTGACCATTATATATATAGATATTATTTGGAGAAATGTTGATTCAAGTCTTGAGGAGTTTTGACTTTTTTTTTTTTTTTTTTTGTCATTGAATTTTAAGAGTCTTTATACATTCTGGATATTAATCCCTTATAAGAGAAATGATTTGCAAATATTTGCTCCCATTTTGTAAGTTGTCTTTTCACTCTCCTGATATTTTGGTATACAAAGTATTTTGTACAGCAAATATACAAGTATCCCAAGTATATTTTGGTGCATGAAAGTTTTTAATATTGATGAAATCCAATTTATCTAGGTGCCATATCCAAAGTGTCATTGCCAAATTCAATACATGAAGATTTCCCCCTACTTTCTCCTAAAATTTTTATAGTTTTAACCCATAAATTTAGGGCTTTTATGTATTTTAAGCTAATTTTTGTATATGTTAGAAGTTAAGGCTCCAACTTCATCCTTGTGCATGTTAGCACCATTTTTTAAAAGACTGTCATTTCTCTGTTGAAAGGTTTTGGCAATCCTGCTAAAAACCAGTTGACCATATTGTTGAGAGTTTATTTCTAGGTTCTATTTTACTACAGGGATCTGTGTGTCTGTCCTAATTCCAGTATCACATCATTTACTTTAGCTTGTAGTAAGTTTTGAAATGAGGAAGAGTGAGCCCTCTAAGTTTGTTGTTTGTCTTCAAGATTATTTTGGCTTAGTCAGGGTTTCTTGCAATTCCATATGAATTTTTTGGGATGGGTTTTCATTTTGTGTAAAAAAAAAAAGTCATTGGGCCCTGGCTGGTGGATAAGGCACCAGCCTGTGAACCCAAATGTCACTGGTTCAATTCCCCAGCCAGGGCACATAACCAGGTTGCAAGCCAGGTCTCCAGGTAGGTCCTTGGCTGGAGGCAGGTAAAAGGCAACCATACATGGATGTTTCTCTCCCTTTCTTCCTCTCTCCCCTTCCCTCTCTCTGGAAATAATAAAATCTTACTTTAAAAGAAGTCATTGGGATTATTATTTTTTTTTAATTGTATTGATTCTGTAGATCATTTTGGGTCGTGCTGACATTTAAACACTATTCAATCTTCCAGTCCATGAACATGGGAACCTTTTATTTAGGTTTTCTTTAATTTCAGCAATGCTTTATAAGTTTTGCAGGTACACTCTATTCACCTTGGTTAAAGTTATGCATACATATTTTATTCTGTTTTATAAATAGAATGTATACATATTTTATTCTTTCATTAGCTCTGAGTTATTTTGTGTGTGTAATTTTTAGCTTTTTAAAAAATACATTTTATTGATTTTCCTATTACAATTGTCCTAATATTTCCCCCTTTGCCTCCCCCAACTCAGTATCTCCCATTCCTTCCAGCAATGCCTCCCTTAGTTTCTGTCCATGTGTCATGCATTTAAGTTTTTTGGCTTCTCCATTTCCTCTACTATTCTTAACATCCCCCTGTCCATTCTATAACCGCCCATGTGTACTTCTTTTCTTTTACATCCAGACAATTCACCAGTTAATTACTGCTTTCTGTCAGCCTTTCATATCACATTAATACAAAGTTTTCTTTTCATTATTTCAAAATGCTTATGTTAATTCATTTAAAAACTACTTTTTAAGTAATATCAAGTACAATATTACAAAAAAACATGAATGAATACATTTATAGACATACATATTTTTACAAAAAGTTACACTAGAAAAAATATTTCTACTCCCATGACAGTGTCTAATAATATGATTCATTAATTGCCTTCAAAAATTTCTATTAGAAATGTTTTAGTCTAGTTTCTTTCATTTCTTGTCCCCCACAAAAGAAATCTCATCTCATAATTACCTTTCCCAGGTTCTACTTACATTTCCTTGGCTATAGGCAGACTTCTCTTGAGCTAAATAAAATAAAATTAAATTAAAAAGTCTCTATTTTCATTTCCAAAAGATCTAGTCTTCTTTATTCTTTAGTTCTTTAGTGTTCAATATGGTAGTCACTTAAAATGTGGCTAGCTCAAATTATAATATACTATGAAGTACACATTGGATTTTGAAGAGTTAATACAAAAATGTAAAGTATGTCAATAGCTTATATAATTATTACATGTTAAATAATATTTTTGATATGTTGTAGTAAATTAAGCATCTTTCTTTTTTTTAATGTATTTTACACTGGAATGCTATTTTTGTGAAATATATCACAGAAATCATGAAAGCTGCCCTAGAGACAGTGCCAAACCCACAGTAAAAAATGAATTTCGTTTCTGAGCCAGAACCCAACCCCTCCAACAGTACAAATCAACTTTATTTTAAGCTACCGGAACTACAACTGATTCGTTTTGGAGTTTTCCATCTTAGATAGCAGGTTGAATTTTTTTTTTTTTTCGATGCAGAGTTCTTATTTCTTTCAACACCCTCTGTTTCTCCTCTACCTATGTTTTACTAGTTGAAGCCTTCAGAAATAATGGTACTTACAGTACTCAGATGGTCCCCATGGAGTAGAAATTATGATATCTACTAAGTTGAGGTAAAAAAAAAAAAAAAAAAAAAAAAAGCCCTGGCTGGTAGCACAGTGGGTAAGGTGCTGGCCTGCGAACCCAAAGGTCGCAGGTTCGATTCCCCAGCTAGGGCACATAACCAGGTTGCAAACCAGGTCTCCAGTCAGGTCTGTGGCTAGAGGCAGGTGAAACGCAACCATACATTGATGTCTTTCTCCCTCTCTGTCTCTCTCCCTTCCTCTCTTTCTAGAAATAATGAAATAAAATCTTAAAAAAAAAAAAAAACCCTACGATTTAAATAATTTTGTAGAATAGTATTCTAGCTGTTTTTTGAGCTTGTGGTTGACTTCCTACGTGGCCTTAAACTAACCATGGAACTATTTAAGAGTCTGCTGAGGTAGAGGTTAGGTACGTTCACATTTGAATAATGAAGTTTACTATAGGATTAATACATTTTCCCAAATGCCCCCAGGTTGGGGACTTCATTGCTAGAAATGTCTAGTTCCACTCTCTGTTTGAAAGTAATCTCATCTAATTTAAGTGCTAATATGAGAATATACTATATTGCCTATGTACCTGGGTCATATAGTTTAGTAGTAGTAACTTCCATACAAAATAAGTCTTCACTCTCAGCTTCTTTTCTAACCTAAGGATTGACTAATTTCTTAACACACCAACTACCAGTTGGTTGATATTTACAACATAGATTGCTAATAAAATCTATATATTATACACTCTTAAACAAGTATACATTTTGTAACAGTGAGTAAGGAAGAGAACGTGTATTCTATGTAATATACATTCATATTTTTTCCTTAACTGCATTAGATTTTCTGAGAGTTATTACAAGCAACTTGATTTTTCCAACTTAGGAAATACTTCCTATCTAAGAAAACTTACCATGTAATGATGCAGATGCAACAAAAATACAAAACTAAAACAAAACAAAACAAAACTGTGTGTTATTCAGTAAAATCTACTTATAACAACATTATTTTAAAGCATTCATAAGTTAAAGTTGGTTCTTATCCATTCAGCTACCCTATGTCTTTTTATTGGTGCATTTGATACATTTACATTTAAAGTTATTATTGATAGGTACTCATTCATTGTCATTTTTTCTCTTTGTGCCCGTGTTCCTGTCTGTCTCTCTGTTTCTTTATCTTTTCTTTCTTTCTTTTTTTTTTTTAAAGATTTTATTTCATTATTTTTAGAAAGAGGGGAAGGGAGAGAGGCAGAGAGGGAGAGAGACATCAATGTATGGTTGCGTTTCACCTGCCTCCAGCCACAGACCTGACTGGAGACCTGGCTTGCAACCTGGTTATGTGCCCTGGCTGGGGAATTGAACCTGTGACCTTGGGTTCGCAGGCCGGCACCTTAACCACTGTGCTACCAGCCAGGGCTCTGTTTCTTTATCTTTTCAAAGCAGATCCTTTAGCATCTTTTGCAATGCTGGTTTGATGGAGATGTATTCTTTTAGCCTTTTTTTGTCTGGGAATCTCCTTATCTCACCTTGCATTATGAATGAGAGCCTTGCTGGGTAGAGTAGTCTCAGTTGTAGGCCTTTGTTTTTCATTGCTTGGAATGTTTTTTCTTCCATTCCCTTCTGGCCTATAGTGTTCTGTGGAGAAATCAGCTGATAACCTTATCAGAGGCCCATTGTATGTTAGTAGCAATTTTTCTCTTGCTGTTTTTAGGATTCTCTCTTTGTCTTTAAATTTGCCATTTTAATTATGATGTGTCTTGAAGTAGACCTCTTTGGGTTCATCTTCATTGGGACCCTCCTGGATTTGTGTGACTTTTTCTGTCCTCAAGTTATGGAAGTATTTTGTCATTACTTTCTCAAACAGGTTTTCTATTCCTTACTCCTCTTCTACTTCTGTTATCCCTATAATATGGATATTATTACAGTTCCTTTTGTCCTCCAGCTCTCTAAAAACCTCTTCATTCTTTTTCAGTTTTTTTTTTCTCATTTTGTTGCGTTGTTTGGGAATTTTTTTCTACGTTGACCTCCAGCTCACTGAACTTATCCTCCAGTTCCTCTAGCCTGCTTTTGATTCCTTCTATGTCTTCTTCAATTCAGAAATTGTATTCTTCATTTCTCCTGGCTCTTTTAATATATATATTAAATATATTTAATAAATAATAATAAATATATTTAATAAATATTTAATAATAAATATATTTAATATATATTATATATGTATATATTGCTATTACAGTTGTCCCAATTTTCCCTCCTTTGCCCCCCTCCGCTCAGTACCCCATTCCCTCCAGTAATGCTCACCCCCCTTAGTTCATGTCCATGAGCCATGCATATAAGTTCTTTGGCTTCTCTATTTCCTTTGTTCTTAACATCCCCCTGTCTATTCTGTAACCACTAATGTGTACTTTTTTCCCCCTTTCACATCCAGACAATTCACCGTTTAATTACTGCCTTCTGTCAGCTTCTCAAATCATATTAATAGAGTTTTCTTTTCATTATTCCAAAATGCCTATGTTAATTTATTTGTTTAAAGAATTACTCTTTTAAGTAATACGAATTGCAATATTACCAAACACATGCAAAAATACATTTACACCCATACATATTTTTGCACATATTTAAAGTACATACTGGATTTTGAAGAGTTAATACAAAAAATTTTAAATATGCCAATAGCTTACATAATTATTACATGTTAAATGATAGTGTTTTAGATATATTTTAGCAAGATTAAGCAGTTTTTTCTTCTTTAATACTTATTTTACTCTGGAATGCAATTTTTGTGAAATATATCACAGAAATGGTATATTGCAGAACTTACTTTTGTGAAAGTTGTCCTAGAGACAGTGCCAAACCCATAGTGAAAAATGAATTTGGTTTTTGAGTCAGATCATCCCCATACCAATAATACAACTCAATTTTATTTTAAGCTACTGGAACTACAACTTATCCTTTTTGCAGTTTTCAATCTTAAATAGCAGATTTATTTATTTATTTATTTATTTAGTTTGTACATAGGTCTTACTTCTTTCAATACCCTCTGTTTTTCCTCTACATGTGTTTTACAAGTTGAAGCCTCCAGAAATAATGGTACTTGCAGTGCTCAGCCAGTCCCCAAAGTAAAAATTATTATGTCTACTAAGTTGAGGTAAAAAATAAAAAGCCCTACCACCAACTTACACCATACACCAAAATAAACTCAAGATGGATAAAGGATTTAAACATAAGCAGTGCCACCATAAAGGTCCTGGAGAAATATATAGGCAGTAAACTTTCAGATATCCTACGCAAAAATATGTTTACTGATACTTCACCAAGGGCAAAGGAAATCAAAGAACGAATCAACAAATGGGACTATATGAAATTGAAAAGTTTCTGTTCAGCTAAAGAA
>PVIW01011285.1:0-38561 GCA_004026585.1 Noctilio leporinus
AGGAAAGGGGTAGGGGGGACGGGGGAGGCAGAGGCAAAGAAGGGGAGCAGCTTAGACAAGAACCTAGTATAAAGGAACCATGGACATGGACAACAGGTGGGATTGACTTTGGGGGGAAAGGGTGGGTGGGGAGGGGGACAGAGGGGAGCAAAAAAGGGATGGATGTAATACAACAACAATAAAATTAAAAGAAAAAAAAAAGAATTAAAAAAAAAAAAAGTAATTGTCTTTGGTTGGCCATGAAATGCGTTAAAATGGGTTTCTATGCGTAGTTTAATTTATCTTTTACTTCTCCACAACCAAAAGAAAGAAACAACTCAAGACTGCTTCCCAAGGGATTACTCCTCCAGACTGATCCACCACCTTCCTGTGAAACACAGGGAGGTCTTCAGTGTGTCCCAACAGCCCCAGGTCTTCCAGTTATTTCATACTGTTTATATCTCCACTTGTTCTTATGGTTACCATTAAGAAACTGTTTGCTCAGAAGGTAATTTCATCATTTTTGAAATTACATATTAGGATTTGGTGTTCTTCAATATTTGACTGAGGGATAGTTTTATTAAAGGTTGAGTCTCCTCGTTAAGCTAATTTTTATGAGGATAAAGGGCTGTGTGTCCTATCTTTACTAATTTAAACTCAAAAGTTTCCTACATTTCTAAAATATTTATATCTATGTGCTAATTTGTAATTAAGATTATCCAGTAATATATAATTTGGTAACTAACACTATGCACAACAGAAAAAAATGAAGAAAATGAAGATCAATAAGTTGTGATTTATCTATAGCTACACAACAAATTAATCACATTTGAATAAAAAATTGTGATCTTCCTTGTGAACAATTTTTTCCCCATTACTCTATTTAGTTATTTGACTCCTGGAAACTGACAATGGTGGGCCAGGGGTACACCACAATGGCCACTTAATTATCTCTCACATTCACAAAATTTCCAAATTTGCATTTTATTCAATAACATAATATACATGAAATTCATATATTTATAGATAATTTTACTATTTTGTGAGTCATTCAGTTAATTTTATTTTATTTTGTGTTAAAACATTAATTTTTAAAATTTTGTATTAATACATTCATAAATGAGAAATGTTTCAGGTCTCTTTGGAATGCTGTGGGGTCCGGGTCTGCCCATGTTTTAGACTTACGTGGTAAAAGTCCTATTGGTAGTCTGACGGGCATACCTACCTGAGGATCTCTGAGACATCAGGGACAATATTCTATTAGAGAGGTGATTTCTGGCCCAAAACCAGAAATGATGAATGTAATTTTAAACCTGATAGTCAGATAAAATTATAACTTCTTTGATTGTAAGTTGCTTGAATTGAAATGAAATATGAAGGATGCCCCTAATTCCAGGGCTCAATGATAGGAATTAATAAAAAACATAGTGAGGTGTCCTAGAGTGACACAAAGCTACAAAGAAGTGGAAAGAGTGAAAGGCTAAATAGTCTATATTGGAGTAACTTTTCTTACAAGGTCATTTTCCAAAGCCATGTTGCTTGCATTCAAGAAAAGTAGTTAAGATCCTTTTATTGAATGTATCCACTCCAACATCCCTTTCATTATAAAAATCAGCCCTGCCTGGTGGCATAGTGAATAAGGCACTAATCTGTGAACCCAAAGGTCACTGATTCTAGTCCGAGCTGGGGCACATAAGCAGGTTGCAAGCCAGGTCTGTAGCTGGAAGCAGGTGAAAGGCAGCCATACATTGATGTCTCTCTCCCTCTTGGCCTCTCTCCCTTCCCCTCTCTCTAAAAATAATAAAATCTTAAATTTTTTTTTCCTTTAAAAAAATCATTCCCAGAGTCTATCAGCATCATTTACCGTGTGCTTCTAATCAAAACAATGAAAAAGAAATATACAGAAAGAAACTTTAGTTCACAATCTCAAACACAATTTCATGTCTTATTTTGTCATGGGATAAAATTAGATATAAGGTGAAAGAACAGTGAAGATGATAAAAAAAAAAACAAAAAAACTTTTAAGCTTTTTTTTTAAATCAAATCCAATATTAAAGTATTCCTTAGAAGCCTTATACGAACTTCAACTACTGCTCATAGCACTCTCAATTACTACTGCCATTTATGATTGATTTCAAGGTTCCATTGGCATAATAATTTTAACATTTATTTCTATACTGGCTTAGGCATAAACTACCAAGAAAAATAGCAGAATATATAGTACCTCAGTTCACCAATTTCTGATTAGTTTTAGTAGCTGAAAATAGAATTGTGAAAAACAAAGAATAACTACATTTAATAAGCAAGCATAACATTCAAAATCAATAACTGATGCAATAAAAATATAATTACCCAGTCATCAAATGCAAGGGTAAGTCAATTGGCAAATTCTTAGGAAGTATTTCTACAGTGTGTTTCCCTAAACACAGAAAATAGCCATTACAGAATGGATGGTTCCAAATTTAAATTCATTAACTCAAGATCCACTAGTATTTGGATAAAATGGAAGAACAGCAGTGATAACAGACAGAGGCACTTATACTTGCTGAGAAATGAAGTCCAGATAAAGAGTGCAGAAAACATTATTTGTAAAGTGAAGCAAGGTGACATTTTTATGTCTGAACCATGAGATGGGTGACAAAGGAAACAGGTAAGAAAGGTCATATGTACCTCCAACATCTGACTTTTAGTGAATTCACATTTACAGAAAATAAAATTAAAATATACTATTCCAGAAAATGACTCTGTTCCATGTTTGTCACTTGAGAATTTCTGGACAATGGTTCAAAGTTTTCCTATAATAGCAATAAACATAATTAACAATTAATTATAGCTATTAGTGATAGTTAACACTTATTGATCACAGAATAGTATGTGAGCTCCATCCTGGAAATATAGAGACACAGGATACAACAGATGATGGTTTTCTTTTCTTCCTTTACAGAATTTATTGGAATGAAACTGGTTCAAAAAACCATGCAGGTTTTAAGTGTACAACTCATCATCTGTACATTGCATTGTGTGCCCCATAACCCAAAGTAAAGCAACTTCCCATCCTCATTTACCCCTCCTTTGCCTACCTCCATCTACCCCACCCCTCTTTCTCACTGGTTATTACCACACTGTTGTCTTTGTGTTTGAGTGTGTGTGTGTGTGTGTGTGTGTGTGTGTGTGTGTGTGTGTGTAATGTTTTAATGCTTTATCTTTCACCTTCTTTATCCAGCCTTTCAACACTCCTCCTTTCTGACAGCTGTTCCATGTATTCATGCCCCTGTTTCTATTTTTAGATGAGGGTTTGAATCTGGATCAACTAACTGGCATTTGGGGCCAATTATATGAGCATTTTACACCTCTGTTTTCTACCTGTAAATGGAAATAAGATAATAACTACCCCATACAATGCTTAACACTAGATAAAAAGACTGATTCAAAAAGACAGCACTCACAATGTGGCAAGTGTGTTAAGAGCTCAGTGAAAGTTTGCTATATTATCCGCATGAGAGTTGTAGCAGGTAGTCACTAAGATTTTTTTTAATTTCCCACTTTATATAAAACTAAAACCTGGGATTCATAGAGATTTAGTATCTTGCTAATGGTCATATAGCTAGCAAGTAGGAAAATAATATTCAAGTAAAAATAAACCCACAGAACACTAAAAACAGTTGCAGGGTATGACTCTGGGCAAGGCTTTTCTGCAATTTTGTACTTTTGACAAGTGGTGTAACCTTAGCCTGCTTTTCTGGGATGCAGTTTGGAATAGCAAGGAGCTCTGCATATGACCAATGTCCTCAGTTTCTAGAAGTGGTAATGAATCTAACAACTCCTTGCCATACAAATGAATAATCAGTCCCTGGTGAGGAAGATGGTTCAGAGAGGAGACTCAGAGTCTCAGCATCCTGGAAGTAACTTGTTTCCCTTCCAGGCAAAACTGGACTCAGGACAAGGGTGTTTATGTTCTTGATCCTGTTACAGTTTGGTAGTTTTCCCTTTGTAAAATTATTTGATTATAAATGGATAATTATTGTGGTAAAAATATATTAGAAATAGTGTACTTGGAGATACTAATTAGATGCTACCAAAAGGTGTCAATTTGGATGAACAAATTGATTACAGATCTAGACAAGATAATTAATAAAGTGGGAGTAGCAGTGATATGAAAAGAGTTCACTAAATGAAGTATGACAGGACATGCCACATGTGTCAACATACTTCAACAACAAAAAAATAGAGTTCTAACCAAGATAGAAGATAGGTAGACACTCCGTGTCTCCCTCCACAAGTAAGAAGGAATTTACAACTACCTCAAAACTAAAAATAAAATTGAAGTACCAGAAAATCAAACTGCATGAAAGTCCAATGAACAAAGAAATAAAGAAGAAATACATATTTAGACAGGTAAGAGGATTAGAGTCTAGAGCTTGGGGTGAAGAGGACATGGTGATGGCAGTGGCAGTGGCAGGACAGTGGCTATGGCCAGTGGTGGAAAACTTGGTCACACATTTTACAAGTATAGAGGGAAACCTGAGAAGCAATCCCAGCCCCAGACCATACAGTGCAGCTCATGATTCCAGCACAAGGGCAAATAGAGCCATGTTGCTTCTGACTATGAAAACCAATGTGGTTTGAGGTGAAAGAAGAAACTACTGCCTCTCAATAGATCCATTTGTTCAGAAGGCCCCCAAGGTTCTAGAACATTTGCAAACCCACCCACTCTGGGAACCATCACCAAGCAACAGCTAAAGAAACACCAGTTGCATATATGAAGTATGAGAGATGCCTAGAAAATGGGCAAGTCCTGAGCAAGCAGCTATGTTCCATCTCAGACTCCTCCCCCACATTCAGTGTCACAATGTGGTTAAACAGGTCACCCCATACTGATGAATACCTAAGGCTCCACCCCTTATAACACAACAGGTGCAACAGCTCTACAGAGGCAAACAAAAAGCTGGCAAGATTAGAAGACAGAGAAGCATGGCCTGAAAGAGGGAGCAGATCAAGGTTCCAGTAAGAGAACTGAGTGATGATGAGACAGTCAACTTAACTGATACAGAGTTCAAAACACTGGTAATAACAATGCACACAGACTTAACAGATAATATTCAATGCCTAAGAGAAGAAGTGCAGGCTATGCTAAGTGGAATAAGTGAAGGAAAACTCACATGAAACCAGTGGTGAAGGCAAAGAAACCAGGGTCCAAATCAATGATTTGGAACATAAGGAAGAGATAAGCATTCAACTAATACAGAAGGATGAAACAATAATTAAAAAATACAAGAAGAGGCTTAGGAACCTCTAGGAGAGTATAAATTTGTCAACATCCAAATTATAGCAGTTCCAGAAGACAAGAGGAAGAGCAAGAAATTGAAAATGTGAAAAAATAATGAAGGAAAGCTTCCCTAGTTTGGTGAAGGGGATAGACATACTAGTCCAGGAAGCACAGAGAATCCCATAAAAGCTGTACCAAGGAAGACCACACCAAGACACATAAATGATAAAGTTTAAAGATAAAGAGAGAATCTTAAAAGCAGCAAGAGAAGAGAGCTACACACAAAGCGGTTCCTATAAGACTATCAGCTGACTTCTCAGAAGAAACTTTGCAAGCAAAAAGGGACTGGCAAGAAGTATTCAAAGTGATGAAAAGTAAGGATCTGCAACCAAGATTACTCTTGATTTATTCACCAAAGCTATCATTTAGAATGAAAGGGCAGATAAAGTGCTTCCCAGACAAGGTAAAACTAAAGCAGCTCATCATTACCAAGTTCTTATTATATGAAAAGTTAAAGGGACTTATTTAAAAAAAAGAAAAAGATCAAAACTATGAACAGTAAAATGACAACAAGTTTACAATTATCAACAAATGAATCTAAAAAAAAAAAAAAAAGGAACAAAGCAAACAAGTAGAAACAGGAACAGAATCATAGATGTGGAAATCATATGGAGGGTTATCAGTGGGGAAGGGGAAAGGAGGGAATGGGTGGGAAAGACATAGGGATCAAGGAACATAATTGGTAGGTATAAAATAGATAATGGGGCATTAAGAGTAGTAATGTAAATGAAGAAGCCAGAGAACTTATATTCATAGCCTATGGACAAGAGCTAAGAGGGAGATTGCTGGAGGAAAGAGGGGTGCTGTGCAGTGGAAAGCAAAATAAAATTGAAAAGAAATTGGGACAACTGTAACAACATTATCAATAAAATGTACTTATAAATGAATAAATACTAAAATAGAATAAAAGGTGAAAATTCTAAGAAATATATGTAAACTATTTCTCAAATATTTTACATTAAACATTATGCAATGACTACAAGTGGAAATGTAGGGAGAAGATGCCAGTTCTAAGGAATATCCTATGATCTTATGAACTTATGCAATGCTTTGCACAGTTAATATTACATATGTAATCACATATATAATATGACCTATAAGGACTGGCACACAAAAAATATTGATTTACACCTTTTTTTCTGTCATTTTCAGGTATTGCAAATAAGATATAGTTTCCTCGGACAAAAACTGATTACCATCACTACCCCTCCCATTTATTTTTAAAAATGTTTCTTTAGAGTGTATCTGTTCCTAGACATTAAAGAAGTTTTCCCAGACACAACATTCAGGTCAGCTGTTGTCAGAAGTTTTACCAAATTCCTCCTGTGGAACAAACCATTTCTATCATCATCTTGTTATATTGCACAGCATGTTTTGTTCCTTTCTTATAACAATCATACTGATGATGACTATGATTTAATTGTTTGGACAAGAGTATGTGTGTGATCATATGTTATGCTCATGTGTATGTTCACTTAGTATTTTATTGCTTTTTATATATTTTTTGATCATGTTCATGTAATGTAAAATGTCCTGAGAAACCAGTGAGTTGGTTTGGTATATTGCTCTACCTGCTCAGCCATGCTTTCACCCTGGTCCTTACTGGAAAAAAAAAAAAAAAAAGGCACAATATCTACCATTTGAGGGTTTGTGTTTCAGAAATAATCTATGTCCTTACAGTCATCCTATTATATATCAGTGTCTAATTAATAGTTTTTAGTAATTAATATTGCTGTAATTACAGCAAAAGTAGTACATTTTTTAAATCATTTTATCTCTTTACCAATTATAATCTAATGATTTCAGGTTTTAACAGTTTAGATATTACCTTTATTTATTTATTTTTTTAAATTTTATTGTTGTTGTATTACATCCATCCCCTTTTTAGATATTACCTTTATTTTTTACTTGCTCCTTCCTTTCTTCTATTTTTTCCTATTACCACTTAGTATATTTGTTTTTCTTGCTTTTTTTTTTTTTTACTTTTAGATTTCTCAGTTACAATTCAAAACAAATGCATATTTTTCTTGCTAGTACACATTTAAAATAATTTTTCACTAATTCATCCTTAATATCTTTTTTTTTTAATTTTTTTTTAAATTTTATTACATTATTTTTAGAAAGAGGGGAAGGGAGAGAGGCAGAGAGGGAAAGAGACATCAATGTATGGTTGCATTTCACCTGCCTCCAGCCACAGACCTGACTGGAAACCTGGTTTGCAACCTGGTTATGTGCCCTGGCTAGGGAATCGAACCTGCGACCTTTGGGTTCGCAGGCCGGCGCCTTAACCACTGTGCTACCAGCCAGGGCTATCCTTAATATCTTAAGATACTAAAATCCTTAGCATAATAAAGATTTTGATATCTAATGATTATATTCTAAACATTATTTTATTGGTTAATAACAAGTAATGTTAGCAGCAATGGTAAGATAAAGTATGTCTGTATTATTCCTATTTATTTTAGAAAATCTCTTGTATTTGTACATTAAAGGTAATGTTTGTTAAAACATATACTTTTGCCTTATGAAAAAGAAACCCTCTTTCCTATTATTTTTGGCATATTTATGACAAATAGCTGTTGAATTCAAATCAGATACTTTCTTGGCAATTGAGAAAATTACCTAGATTTTAACAATGTTTTCTTTTGATGTCTTCCATTAGGTTAATAATTTTCCTGGTGTGATATCAGCTCAACACTTTAGGATTATAGCCCATAGGTTTCAATAAAGAAGGCTTTTCATATCTTACCTCCTATATTCTAATATTATTGTGGATGTAATAATTTATTTGTTCATTCAACAAAATAATTAAGCAAACACTTCTTGAAAAAGGATGGTGTTTGGTTCTATAGAGGTTCAAAGATATATAAAAGACTAGTAATTGTCAGTAAACTAAATTTACTCGAGGAACAAACATGATACACCATAGACTAGATATTCTGCTGAACGAATCCAAACAGTGTTCTTTCATTCACGGGTAAATACTTACTGAACTTTTCTGTTCGAGACACTGTACTTGTAACAGAGGATAACCTGATGAAGAAAACAGCATAACACTACTTTCAGTGAACTCTTAGTCTAGACAAAGAGCCAATAACCCTATAACCACACTAAGCAAACATTTGACACAACATTTACGAGCTTCCTCCTAGAATGGAGGCTCTACTCAGAGTGCTGAGAGTATGACAATGAACAGAACAGCCTAAACACTGCTATTTTGGTGCTCTCATTCTTATGGCATATAAATAAATGTATCCTTACCCCTGCATTGAGGCCAACACAGTATGTGACTGATATTTTAAGTGACATTGAGTTTTACTAGGCCAAAATATGACAGATGAAACACCATCAGAAAAGAGGACAGTTGATAAACCAGAACCCAGAGAACAGGGGTGACAATGAAGAAAATACAGCTGTGAGTTGTAGAGATGTATAGGTTTTACAAACTGAGAATTTTAATGTCCTCCTAAGATAAAGGGAATCACAGAAAGGTTTTTTTTTTAATGTGTCAGGTGACAAGATAATATGTAGATAAATAGCATTTTCTTCAGTTCACTAATTTCTTCTTCAAATGTACTTTTCCTATTTAGATCCCCAATTGATTTACTTAAGAACTCTCTTGTTTTAATTCTGCATGCTTTCCCCCATAATTTCTATCTAGGTTTTTTCTTTTCTTTTTTTAAAAATTAATTTATTGTTGCATTATAGTTGTCCAATTTTCCCCTTACCCATCTACTCCATCCTCTTTCCCACAGTCAGTCCTCACCTCATTTTCCATGCCACAGCAATCAGACAAGGAATCAAAGGCATCCAAATTGGAAAAGAGGAAGTAAAACTGTCATTATTTGCAGATGACACGATAGTGTACCCAGAAAACACTCTAGACTTCACAAAAAAAAACTATTCAATCTAATAAATGAATTTAGCAAAATAGCTGAATACAAAGTCAATATCCAGAAATTGAAGGTATTTTTATACACCAGCAATGAAACTTCAGAGATAAAAACTAAAAAACAAATCTCATTTGCTATAGTAACAAAACAAAGTACCTAGAAATAAACTTAACCAAGGAGGTAAAAGACCTACTAGGAAAACTATAGAACACTGAAGAAAGAAATTAGGTTTTTTTTTTGTTTTTTTTTTTCATGGCATATATTTTCATTCATCTCTTTGATTATCCTAGGCACACTTAGCTCAAAATATCAGATGTTGCTGTACAACTTTCCATCTGGAGAGATTTTATTTACTGATTATTTTAGCATTACATTCCTTCATATGTTTTTAAATATCCATATAGAGGCTCATTCTACAGGGGGCAACCAAAACAAAACTTATTTAGTAAAAAAATTGTGCATTTATTCTTTAATGTTTAAACTTCAGTCACCTTCAAAGTACTCTTCATTTGATGTAATAAACTTAACAAGAAGTTTTTCCCACTGTTCAAAACAGTTTTTGAACTCATTGATTTTGATGTCTTTTAGTTCTGCCATTTTTTGTTTCACCTCCTCCACATCAACAAAATGTTTCCCTTTGAAGCCTTTTTTCATCAAAGGAAATGAACAAAAAATAGTCAATCAGGATGAGATCAAATGAATAAGAAGGGTGGGGCACAGAGGTCATGCCATTTTTGGTCAAAAACTGCTGAAGACTCAGGCTAGTGCTCATAAATCAACCATCATGAAATGGGCAAATGCATTGAAATAGTCTTCAAAAATATTTCACTGAAGCCAAACACAACCTCTCACAACAATGATAGCTGCTCCACTGATAAGAATGGGTTCCTAGAACACTCACCTATTGGGTGAAGCCTGTACTAAAAGGGGTCCACCCTCCAGAAGATAATTCCATTTTTGGGGGATCCCCACCTGTGTTTGTATTTTCTGTGGTGTGGGCTTGAATAGATCTCCATCTCATGTATATGCCATTGTGAGGTGTTTCCACACAGTTTGCTGGGCACCCAACAGTGAACCAGTTCTTAAAATAACTTTGGGGTCTTCTTTGCATCATGATATCAGGACTATCACAAATTTATTTATGGACTTAGTAGTCAGTCTGACAGCATTCCTCAGATAGAGAATGTGTTGTATTAAAGAAAGGAACAATTTAAATTTTTGATTAGCAATATAGTTGTATTATAGCATATCATAATGCCATAAAATGTAGCTTCTTTTATACATTAATATAAGTAAAATAGAAAGACTAAATGTACGAGGTCTATCCCATAAGTATCAACCACACAAAGTGTTTTAATTATATTGACATTGTTTCAGTACTTTCAGGACAGATCTTGTATACTTCTACGAGGACTCTGGAGTAAAAATAAGACAAAACAAAACAAATAAAGAGACTAAATAAATCTGCAATTGCCTAGCAAACCCACTGCAGCAAAAAGAAAAGAGAAGAAAACTCACAATTATTAAAATAAAGTTGTATCATCCACTTAATGCCAGAATCCTGTAGCACTTTCTCACTGACACCATAAAACAGAAGCCATATGGAAAGGGATGGGGCTGCTTGTAGCTCTCACAGGGCGTGTTCCAGCCTGAAAACTACATGGTGTTGCCTATAACCTTAGGGTTCTGATTTCTTTGAGTGCTGAAATTCTGGTTCTTTTCCTCTGCCAGTTTTCACATAACCTCCTGCAAGTGACTACTTTATTACTTTATTAGAGAAAAAGCATACCAGTAAGTGAAGATAGCATGTATGGAGTGTCTTTATGTTGATGTGTGACTTGGGGCGGGGGGGGGCAGGGGGGCAGCATGTATAGAAATGTGGGTGACATATGTAGTATAGGTTATATATGTATGAGGACATTTTGGGGGTGGTTGCTGGACTAGTTCATTGCATTCTGAGTAGGCAAAAGGAGCAAAAACCATGGGAATATATTTAATAAGTAAAGTCTGTCCAGTTTCAAAATCTCCATCGCTGACTATGTGAGTAGTAGTGGGAGAGCAGGGGATATGCAGATATGCTGCCAAAGTAGAGCAAAAGTGAATTTGTAAATGCCACTCACTAGAAACAAAAATTGGCCTGGAGTTGTTTAAAAGTTTCTCCAAACTATAGGTTTAGGGTATAAACCATTACATATAGGGACAAACAACCTGGTTTTTGAACTATCTTTTGAGAAATTCTGTGTTCTTATCAATTAAAAATAACACACACACACACCCTGAGATTTTCTCAAGTACATTTCTGTGTGCTCCAGACCCTTGACTTTTCCCTCCATCTCATTTGCCATTGCTGTGACTGACTCTAGAACTTACAGAACTGACAGTCCTGACCTCTGGAGTAGCTAAACCTATTTTGTCTCTCTTGAGACGAAGCTTCCAATTAAGTATTGTTTTGGATTCTGTTGTCTAGTGAACACTTAACTAAACAAATATTTAGAAGAAATGCTTGAGTCTGGTGATTTACAGAAAGACTGTATTTGTGGAAGTGACCTACTACAAGACCAAGAATAAAATTTCAATTTGATTACAAATGCAAAGGCAACATAATTTTCATAATACTTAGCCAAAAGTAAAATGAAAGCAATAGGAAACAACAAAAGTTATACATCAAAGCATGAAAGGGGACATGATATATAAGTAAGATCACAACAGAGTCCCTAGCAAGGTAGTTCAACTGGTTAAGGAGTCATCCCTATATGCTGAGGTTGTAGGTTCTATCCTTGGTCAGGGCACATACAAGAACTAACCAAAGAATGCATCAATAAATGAAACACACACAGTGTTTTTCTCTCTCAAATTAAATTAAAAAAAAATGTCACAATAGAAAAATCGTACAAAAAATCCACATTCTAGAAACTGAAGAGCAGGATTAATGCTAAAGATAAGATGACCAAGTTAAGAAGCTATTTTAGAATGTAGGAAAAAAGAACAAGAGAAATAAAAAAAAAAAAATTAAATAGTGGATATGGAACACAGAAAATGGAGAGTTTACATGTGATTATTTATTGTTCTTCATGGAAAACCAAAACAATGCCTTTGGAAAGTCATCAAACCTAGATACTCAGGCCTGATCTTGCCTCTACCGTGTCTCCAACAGTAACACCCCAGGGATCCAATAAACCAGGCCCTGTCAGTTCTAGAAACCCAACCTTAAGGCAACCTCCATATGCTTCCTTCAAAACTGGCTAAAGTGCTTGTACCATATGGAATGCGTGTCTAAATCTCTTACCCAGGCTATGCTCCTTCCTTCCAAAATATCTTACACTTCTTAGTTCTTATTACAATTGAAGCTAATTCCTGGTGTATTTAATAAATTGTTCTTTTCTGTAACTTCACACTATATTATAAATTCCATGAAAAAGAAGACTATGTTTTCCCCATTATCTTCTGATAATTCTGAATAATAGACAAAAATTTTAAACAAAGGAAAGACATTAGTTTTATACCGATAAAGGTAAAATAAAGTATTGCTTAACATAAACTGTGTAGATCTAAATAACAAAGATAACAAAATGTGAATTTACTCATCCAACACAAATTTAAGAACATCCCATTATATGCCAGATACTGTTACAAAGTGATGCCCTGGCTGGTGGAGCAGAGGATAAGGAGCTGGCCTGTGAATCCAAAGGTCACTGGTTCGATTCCCAGCCAGGGCACATAACCAGGTTGCAAGCCAGGTCTCCAACCAGGTCTGTGGCTGGAGGCAGGTGAAAGGCAACCATACACTAATTCTCTCCCTTTCTCTCAAAATAATAAATAAAATCTTTAAAAACAAGTGATACCAAAAAGATTAAAGTTTAAGAGAAGGAAGGGTAAGCAATGTCATAATGCAACTGTACAGCAGAAGAGATCAGGGCATTGTGGGCCATGGTGAGGATTTGGCAGTAAGAAAACTCAATGGGAAGGATCCTTTGGCAAGGGTCCGCTCTAGTGGAACAATAAAGAATAGATTTGGGCTTGTCCTTCTATCAACAATGAAGGGAATTTCAAAATGCCACAGTGGTAATTGCTAGCAGTCTAAAATAAAGATAGTTTTTGCCCTAGACATCATTATGATACTCCTGAGCAAGTAGGATAAATCATTCATGGTTTGATTAATTAGAGGTTTTAGGACTATGCATTGATTCACTTGCTTTATTTTCAGCCATCTTGTTTCTTCTGTATTTGTTACTTAATTTTGTTTTTAATCTAAAGTTTGCAGAAATTTTTCTATATGTCTTTAACATTGTTGGTTAGTTTTGATTTTCATTTGTTTTAACGAGCTTTTTATAGAATTATCCCTCAGTTCCTATCTGCTTACATTTAAAACATAAGAAATGGAACCTGATAGATTTTAGAGGATATCCTAATTAGAATTGTCAGAAGAATTAATTGAAGGTATTAAGAGCTGACATTTAAACACTGTACTTTAGGAAGGCTGGAGAGCTGTACATTGATGCCACTATTTCAAAGATTTTGAAAAATAAAGAAAGCAAAATAAATAATATATATTTTATAAAACTATATATAATTATATAAACTATATATGTAACTATGTTTATTTTATAAAATGATATATAGTTATAAACTAAACTATATATATTATAAAGCTATATAAATAAAAGATGTATATGAATTTATGTATATATATATGTATATATAAATTTGAAATGACTCATTTTTACTTTTACATTTAGTGGCCTAATTTTTCTATCCTCCCAGTTTTGTGGGGGTTTTTTGGCAGTAGGTGGAATTCAAATTAAAATATATGCTTAGGAGAACCATCAATTCTAAATTAAGGCTATTCCACAATCAAAATTATAATAATATTGTAAATACAAAAGATGTTGCAAAATAAAAATGTAGTATTTCATCACCCAGCCATGTGTAGGATGTGGAAGAATGCAGAAGCACCAGCATGAAATTTTTACTTTGGGCTTTTTCCCTATGTGAAGTTTATGTATTTTTAAACTGTAACTTAGATATTAAGAAATAACTGTGATATTTAGAATTTTTAAAAAGATAATGAAACACATTTCTCTTTTGTTAAATAATTTTTAGAGTTGACATACAAAATTACGTTAGCTTCAAGAGTACAACACAGAGATCTGACATTATATAACTTAGTTATCATACCAATAACTCTCCTACCCATCTCATATCATACAAAGTTATAATATTATCCACTATATTTCTTATGCTATACTTTATACCCTATGACTATTGTGTAACTGCCAATTTGTACTTCTTTTTCTTTTAATTTTATTGTTTTTGTATTTTATCCATTCCCTTTTTGCTCCCTTCTGTCCCCCTCCCCACCCACCCATTCCCCCCAAAGTCAGTCCCACCTGTTGTTCATGTCCATGGTTCCTTTACACTAGGTTCTTGTCTAAACTGCTCCCCTTCTTTGCTTTTTCCTCCCCCTTCCCCTTCCCACTGAAGGCCTATTCACTGTATTCATATAGTTGGTTCTGTTTTGTTTGTTAGTTTTGTTCATTATTGTCCTGTAATGTGTGAGATCATATGGTATTTGTCCTTCACTGACTGGCTTATTTCATTAAGCATAATACTCTCCAGTTCCATCCATGTTGTTGCAAAGAGTAGGAGTTCCTTCTTTCTTTCTGCTCTATAGTATTCCATTGTGTAAATGTACCAAAGTTTTTTGATCCAATCATCCACTGATGAGCACTTAGGCTGTTTCCAGCACTTGGCTATTGTAAATAGTGCAGCTATGAACATAGATATACAACTTGTACCTCTTAATCTTTTCACTTTTTTTTTTTTAACCATCCCTCCTAGCTCCCTCCCATCTGATAACCATCAAAATGTTTTCTGTATCTATGAGTCAGTTTCTGTTCTGTTTGTTCATTTACTTTTGTTTTGTCTTTTTAAGATTTAATTGTTGATATATATATGCTATTTTTATTATACAGATTTTGACTTTTTTTTCCCTTCTTTTTAAAGAGACCCTTTAACACTTCATTAATACTGGTTTGGTGATAATGAATTCCTTCTGTTCTTTACTTGTCTGGGAAGCTCCTTATTTTCCTTTCATTTCTAAATGACAGCTTTGCTGGGTAGAATAATCCTGGTTGTCAGTCTTTGCCTTTCATCACTTTGAATATTTATTGCCATTCCCTCCCTTTTGGTCTGAAAAGTTTCTGTTGAGAAATCAGTTGACAGTCTCATGTACATTCTATTGTAGATAACTAACTAACTGCTTTGTTCTTGTTTTTTTGTTTTTGTTTTTTTAAGATTTTCTCATCTTTAATCTTTGGCATTTAAATTATGATGTGTTTTAGTGTGGATTTTTGTTTTGTTTTGTTTTGTTTTGCTTTGTTTTGGTTCATCTTGTTTGGAAATACCTGTACTTCTTAGACTTGTATATCTATTTCCTTTATGAGGTTAAGGAAGTTTTCTGTTACTATTTTTTCATTTATGTTTTCAATTCTTTGCTCTTTCTCTCTCCTTCTGGCACCCCCATGATATAAATATTAGCATGCTCAAAGTTGTCTCAGGGGCTCTTTATACTATCTTTAATTTTTTGAACTGTTGTTTTTATTCTGGCTTTTCTAATTGGGTATTTTCTGTTTCCTTTTTTTCTAAATCTCTTCTTTGATTTTCTGATTTAGTTATTCTACTGTTGTTTCCCTGTAATACATTCTTCATTTCCATTAATATATACTTCATTTCATTTAATATATTCTTCATTTCTGACTGATTCTTTTTGTGCTTCCTATCTCTTTGTTGAAGTTTTCATTACATTTATCTAGTCTTTCCCTAGGTTCATTGAGCATCCTTATAACCATTGTTTTTAATTATGCATCTTAGTAGTTGCTTCTCTCCATTTCTGTTTAATTCTTTTTCTGAAGTTTTATTCTGTTCTTTTATTTGGGTCATGTTTCTCTGTGTTTTCATTTTTGGAAGCTTCTTTGTGTTTGTTTCTATGTATTATGTAAAGCTGCTACATCTCCCAGGCTTGGCAGGATAGTCTTATGTAGTAGATTTCCTGTAGGGTCCACTGGCACAGCCTCTGCATTCACCAGAGGTAGGTACACCAACTGCTCCCTAAAATTATGTGGGCTGTGTTAACACTCCTGCTATAGTTGAGCCAAAATTGCTATTGGCATGTCAGTGTCAGGAATTTACTTTCACTCCCATAGGCTCCAAAAAATGTCTACAACCACTGTGGAGGATCAGCTGTACAGAGGTAAAGCCCATGGAATAGTTCTTATTTTAGCAGAGCTTTGGTGCCTGCTGAGTCTGCCTTTTCATTGTATCACTTGTGGAGGTGGGCGAGTGGTGCTTTGACATGTTTGGAAACTGTCCCTCAAGTTTCCTGATTCTGGAGCCTCCTAGGAGGTACAAACCAAACTTCAGCAATAAGTTGTGTCCTGCCTGGGGCCACATGGCATGTGCTACAAAGTGATGTGCAGATGACTGCTACTTGTGCTGGGCTTGGAGGTGCCCAGATGAGGCCAAGCTTCTAACCAAGACCACCAGTCACTAGTGTCAAGTCTAAGTTCACCTAGCAAGAGGTATGATACACAGTGAAACCAGATGCCTCAGATTTTATAAAGTCTGAAGCATGAGCCAAGACAGTCCATTTGTATAGAAAAACCACTGGAAACAGCTTAGATGGGTCTACAAGTTGGGTGGAATGGGATCTCAGGGAATTGCCAGGGCAAGGTGAATGATGATAGCCAGGTTGATGGAGACTCAGATATGGCATCTGCCTGCTGGCTCTGTGAAGGAAGGACTCAGCAAAAGAACAATGGCCTCTGTATGTACTTCTGCCTGGGAGAAAGTTAGACAACTCAGTTTTTCCCTGTGTGCCCTTGGTGTCTTTCAAGTTACTACCCCAGTGCTGGTGATCAGAGCTAATGAATCTGAGTAAATCTGTGTGTAAGAGGAATGTTTGGGGCATCAGAAGTCCTCTGTCTCACTCAGCTATAAATCTTGCTGATTTTTACAGCCAGTAGTTATGGGGACTTCTCTTCCTGATACTGAAACCCTTGTCTGGGGGGCCTAATGTAGGGCTGTAACCCATCACTCTTTAGGTAGGATCTCCACACCAAGGTATTCCTAAATTTTTTCTGCCACACATAGGCATTGGACCAGGCTTTTGATGTCCCCACCCCTCCTACCAGTCTCATGTGACTTCCTCTTTATACTGTTAGCTGTAGGACTTCTGTTCAGCTAGATTTCAGACATTTCTGAATGATGGTTGTCCTATAATTTTGATGTGGTTGTAGGAAGATGAAGATAGCATATTTACATACATTTTGACCAGAAGCCCTATTATCACAAGTTTTTGTTGTGATTTTCATCCATTTATATTCTATTTAAATCTTCATTGAGGTTAATCTATATGTGTGTGTCTTATTGTTGCATTTCTAAATTTTCATCCTATTTTGATGATATAGTTACTGTCTCTTTTTCTTAAATTTACAGTTTGAAGGGAAATAAGATATTTTTATTCATGTAGTACTATATAAAATCAATGTCATGTTAATCCATTAGATTCTAGTATAATCATTAATATTAAAATGAGGTTTAGTGTCCTGGCTGGTGGCACAGTAAATAAGGCACTGGCCTGTGAACCCAAAGGTCGCTGGTTCCATTCCCAGCCAGGACAACATAACCAGGTTGCAAGCCAGGTCTCCAGCCAGGTCTGTGGCTTAAGGCAGGTGAAAAACAACCATACACTGATGTCTCTCTCCCTCTCTGCCTCTCTCCCTTCCCCCTTCACTAAAAATAATAAATAAAATCTTTTTTAAAAATTAGGTTTAGAACTGATTTTCTATACCAAACTATTTGTATTAGATAAAGCATTTAGAAAATTTAAAGAAATAGAATTAACAAATTAATATATGGAATAACCAAAAAGAATCATGCAGAAAGTAACATAAGATTAGGTTAAAAATTGCTAGAGTTAAATGGACATTTATTTAGGGTCAGTTTACAAGGAGAAATTAAAATAGATCTATTTTTTAAAATGTTATTGTAGTTGTATTACATTCATCAAAATGGGTCTATCTTTTATAGATGTACAATTAAAACAGTAAAAGCTGGAAATTAATATCTTTACTCAATATTTATAATATGAATAAGTGAATCCCATGATGGAATGATTTTTCCTCCCAGGAGACATTTGACAATGTCTGGAGACAATTTTGACAGTCATATCTTGTGGCCATGTTGCTACTAGCATCTACTATATTAGGGGCCATGTTGCTACTAGCATCTACTATATTAAGTCCAAGGATGCTACCTACAACACACACAACAGCCCCATACTCCAACAAAGAATTACCCAACACTAAATATTAATAATGTCAATTTAGGATGAGAAAGAAATCTTTGTCTCAATTAATAGAATTCTGCTAAGGACATATGTTGTTGATTGCTCTAGGTGAGATATTCTTTGATATAACATATATCATTAATATGTATGCAGGACAACACATCACTCTCACAATCTCAAAATATTCCTTTGATCATTTTAAGAAGCACGTAGAAAACATTTCAATAATGAGCAAACCTAGAAATTCAAGCTGAGTAAGTATCTTAAACGCCTGACAGATTAGGTTCTTTTCTTAGCCATTTTTTATGATGCAGGCCCAACTTATGACTTCATGGATGCAATCAGCCTGTCAATTACTAGACCACCCTTCCTTTCTAGCCCTTTATTTCTAACACTCATGTCCACAAAATAAGCCACTGGGAACATTTTAATAAAACAGATTAAAATTCAACCAACAAATGAGACTATGAGGGTGACTTTAAAAATCTAGAAGGTGGCTTTCTAGGTAAAGAAAAGAGCATAATCAAAAATGCACAAGAAGAAAGGCAAAGTGGGAAACCATGAGAATACCACCTAGAAGAATCAGGTAGAGAAAGTATGAAAGAAAATACAGAGCATGAACATGTGAGGCTGTGGAATAACTTGAATGAGGAATGTTCAGAAGAGTGCTGAGTTCAAAGATGAAAGCCTTCTTAAAAAGGAAGTATGCTATAGATGCTCTATTTTTCCAGTGCAGAGCACAGAGTGTGTCAATGACTAAATGGAATGGGATCTCAAAACTCTGTGACAATGTATCTAATATTGTAAAATTTTGCATGATGGATAACAAACATTTAAATATTAGCTCCCTATTTCAACCCTGGACTGAATTTCTGTGAATTTCCATGTAGTTGGTAGAAAGAATAAACTGGCAAAATATACATATATCAGAACGATTCATCATAAAATCTTACCTTATTAAAATGGATGAAACACAATCTAAATTCTTATATAAATGGTATTACTTCATTATTATTTATGACCAAATTAATTTACCTTCTCATTTGCATGACAGAGAAAAAGTAATATCCTACTTATACATCAAACACTGGATACTTATTCATATTTACTGATTTTAGGTGATCAATCTTTCTAGAAGTGTATTTTCTTTGGGTATTTGATGGTACACATCATTAGAATATTAAAGATGTTCAAGGAAAGATCCAGACCAAAAATGAAATACAAAAAAGTTTTAAAAAATGAGAATAAATGCCAGGAAAATACTTAATTTGTACTGAAAAATGAATTTCATTTAGTAAGTAAATTAGGCATTTAAGAAATACAAAACTAATGAGATATACTATGAAATGAAATTTAATACCATTTCACTTTTTCAAAGTTGTATTGGTGTCATGTATTTGCAACTTTAGTTTCTGCAGTGACTAACTGAAAAAAGAAGTGTGACAGTAGATGTTGTTGGATTTCAAACATGCTTAGTGTCAGGGCACACAGAAGCCAAGTGTACTCACTCTGTATTTTTAGAGAACATTCACTATATGCCAGGCATTTTTGCAGAAATTACTTTATGTGTTTTTTTAATTATCAAGATACCTTATGAGGTAAATATTAATATAAATTTACATTACAACTTACACAATTGGGGAAAGTTAAGCACAAAGTTGTTAAGCAATTTTCCTTCCCACTTCAGGGACAAGGACAGCGGTTTTCAAGCTTCAGACCACAGCAGAATCATCTGGAGGACACATTAAAACACCCTCATAGTATCTGTCTTAGTAGGCTGGAGTTGGGCCTAAGACTTTACATAATAAGTTACAAGGTGATGCTGATGTGACTGGTCTAGGGATGACACTTTAAAGTATCTGAGTTAGGATTTGTCTAAGAGTGATTGAGCCTAGGTAATCAGAATGCAGTGTCCATGGTTTTAACTACTATCTTAGGGACAACCACAAATGTGGCCATATTACACATGTGGTTAAGGTCATCTCCCCCATAGACACCTATACTGAAATGTTGTCATATGGAATGAAAGCTGCCGTTTCCATGTTTTCTTTTTATTGCATCCAACTCCCTTCTGGAAGATAAATAATTTGATGAAATAATTTAATAAAGAATAATTTATATTGAAAAATTATGCCTTTAACTCTCATTCATTGAATTGAGAAAATATCTTAATTCAAGATCAGCAACAGAATTCCTTTGACTAGAATTGCTCAGTATGAATGAACTGCAGAAACTCAGAGTTTGAGAATCCTCTTTATGTCAAATGGTACACTGGATGAAGCTAAAAAATCTGCTCTCTGCTTCTAGTTTTTAAATTAATTATCTAGTGAAAAAAAGCATGACACTCTCTATACCTGTCATTGAAATATAACTTATGATTTTAAAAATTCAAATACTACTTGTGATTAAAAAAATAAAAGACAAAACTCTGGATAAAACATTCAGAAAGACAGGGTTAAAAACCTGCCAAAGATTTTACATAGATATGCATATGCACATTACTCATTTCCACTTTCTGATCTGTAGACCACCACTGGTATTCCAGAGTATGCTTCACAGTAAATATAAAATTATAAGATAATTGATTTCCAACACTTTCTAAGAGTTCCTTTCCCATGTTTCAGAAGGAAATCATCTGGCCTTGTGCAAGAAACCTAAAATGTACAAAAATACCCATGGAGTTTCCTTTCAAGGCATACACAAAGTCAAATAGTTTGCAATAAGAAATTGGCACTTTTGGTTGCTGATTAAATACTATTTTAACTGTGAGAAAAAAAAAAACACTGAATAGAGATAATTATTAAAACTTTTTAAGCTGCAAAAATTTTACCTGAAATATTAGACCAACAGAATATTAGAAATACCATATTTTTAAAATGTTAAAACATTGCAAATTCCCATATCTTAGTCAGCTGGTACTGTTACTACAAGCCTGTCTGTAAGTTTGGGGTCTGTAATATTGAAAAGTGAATGCTTTCCTGCAGCCATGAATGGCATAATTTATTCAGAAGTCTTGGCTTGAAACAATAGTAAAAGAAGATGATTCTGCAAAAAGTTGTCTCACAATCCATGTGGATACACTCAAATCCACTCACACAAACTATTAATCAGAGTGGTAGCATCAATCATTACTGATAAAATGTAAATAATGTTGAATTATAGATGAACAAGCAGAAGTTGGAAGACAGACCCTTAACTTAGAAGTTTAAGAGGATGCTTTATAAAACACAAGAAGTAAGCCCCGGCTGGTGGCACAGTGGGTAAGGCATCGGCCTATGAACCCAAAAGTCACTGGTACCATTCCCAGCCAGGGCACATAACCAGGTTGCAAGCCAGAACTCCAGCCAGGTCCATAGCTGGTGGCAGATGAAAGGCAACCATACATTGATGTTTCCCTTTCTTCCTCCCTCCATGCCCTTCTCTCTAAAAATAATGAATAAAATATTTTTAAATAGCAAGAAGTGAAATAAAACTAGAAGAATGGATTCCAAATGTTTTAAATAATCTATAGTCAAAATATTACTGTAATCTATTGTCCCATTTACTGTCACTTGAGAAAGCCTGTATTCAAATGTGATTTATAGCCATTTTTGCACATCCCACCTATTACTAAATGCATCTGTTCCAAACTTAGAGCAAATCATTTCTCATAATTTTCCACATGTTATTATAAGAAATATGAGCTCTTCACTTGGTACAATTTTACAGGACTTAAAAAATTAATTTCTACCCACTGTAATGGTGTCAGAGAAGCACGTGTTCTTAATTAACTTCCATTAATAAAGATGGCCTTCTTAGACATAAGTACTTAACTGATATTTTCAACTGGGGAAGGAGTGATGGTGTTGTTCATGAGCAAGAATTCAAAAACTTTATTTAGTAAGGTGAATGAAAAGATCCAATGCCTAGCTGAAAAAAAAAAAAAAAAAAATGAGTGTATGTATTTTTGCTTCCTTGTTCTTAAATTTTGAAACAGTATCTAAAGAAACTTGTGAAGAAGTCATTGTGAAAGATCTTTGTCAAAAATAAAAAATAAAACCAAAACCAAAAAGCATAGTGGAATAGGATCAAATACATTTTAAGAGCCAATTTTCAGGCTACTGACAGACTAGCAAAACAAGCTGTGAGCTGATGACCCAACAGTCATAGCCACTCCTCCTTCTTGCTCATAAAACCTCTTTAGTTTAAGGGAGGTATGGCCCTTTCTTCAACACTAAGGTTAAAATTCCATTAAGTTAAAGAAATCCCATGAGTATCATTGCTCTTGCCCTAGACTGGCAAAAAAATGGGCCTGTGGCATAATTCCAGCCACTGAGCCTAAGGAGAAATGACTTTGGTAAATATTGTGTCTTTCATTTATTTGTTCAAAACAGTTTGAAAGAACAAAACCTTTTCATTTATTATGCCTCTGGATATGGTCATCTTCATTGTTACTTAAAACTGTGGCAGCATCTTGAAAATTGGGTAGATCCAGCCAAAGAGAGAGAGAGATAGTCAACTGGTTCTGAAAAATTCAGTGAGAACATGGAAGAACTTAGGTCCTTATCAATAGCTTTGAACTGCTGGATTACCTAACTCTGGAGCTAGTTAATTTCTGTTTACCTCTGGATTCCTATGTTTTTTAATGAAGCAACACAAAAAACTTCACTATGAAAACATTTTTTTGTGTTTTGTTTCAGGGAACATCCTAAGAGACACAGTAAGATAATGTATTCTTTAATTAATTTATGTTTTTATTTATACATTCAGCAAGCCATATTGCATATCTAATTGTCCAAGATGCTGGAATAGACAACAAAGATAAACACATTGATAACACCTTATATTTTATAATATATTATAGTTTGGAAAGTGCTTTACAAACATGATTTCATGTTTTGTTTTGTTTTTTCTATCCCTAAATAAACCTAAACCCATATTGAGGAAGTGGAGCTGAGGGAGTTTGCAGTTTGCAAAGTCATAGTGTTAGGCAGTAAGATCTCTGACTCCAAGTAAATTATTAAACAGTACCTTACTTGTTTCCTCCTTGCATGTTCAATTTTCAGCTTCACTAAATTCAGAAGCTAATCTAACCTGATTCCAAATCCCCAAAATTTCTCTGTCCTGAAGGCTAGTAGGGGGCCTGAAAGCCGTTAAAAAAAAAAAAAAAAAAAAAAAAATTCACTACTGTGTGTTAATGGAAGCTTTATTTAGGCAGATAGAATTGTTTGATCTTTGGGGATACAGGAAGGAAATGAACTGGTAGTATATTTAATTTTAAATATTTTATTTAAAAAACAACAATACTTATGTATGATTCATAATGTACAAGATTTTACCTCTGTCAGGCACAGACAATTAAGAGATAAGGAGAATCACACCTCTATTGATGTTTCATACTCATTAACACTGCTAAAAATAGGGTTCTGTGATCACGCTATCTGAAGATCACTGATCTAGTTATTTCTGATTGGCAGACTGGGCAGTAATTTGCCTCCAAGCCTACTTTCCTTCTCAGAGTATTTCCTTAATGATGTATCATAAGTATTGGAAAAGATCATATCCTATACTCAGCTATGCACAAGATCACACTTCCTACTCAGATAATCCAGCCCAAGAAATAGTTTTTGGCAACATACGTTTCCTTTTCATTTGGGTTGTTATAAAAAACAAACAAGGCAATTTATGTGCAAGCACTTTCCAAGCTATAAAACCCTTTATAAAAGTGTTAAGTTCAAAACAGTGGTTGAAATTCAAGTGCTTGGAATCATTAAGTTATCAATACATGACTTTATTGAGTGCCACTATCTGCTTGTCAGATGTGACCTCACTGAGTCTCCACAGAAAGCTGAGTAGACAATAGACCTCTAGAAGATGAGTACAAAATTTACATCTGTGTGTTTATGTACAAAGAATTTCTCATTTGATCCTTAGGACAAGTCTCAAGAATATTCACTGAAGTGAACCATAAGGAATTGTTTTTTGTAGATCAGTCACTATCTGGTTCCAACCTAATAATGTTACAATACATCTGCAGAAATGGAAGCCAAGCAAATTAAATGACTTCCAAGACTGAAAAACAAGTAGGTAGAGAACTTAAACTAAAACTAGAACCTCAGTATTCTTACCTGTCTCCAAACCCTCTACTGCACACAGTAATCATCTAAGATAGGGCCCTAACCAGTAGACAGCAAGCACCCTGAAACACTCAGAACTCTTTATTACTCAAAGGACAAGTCTTTCAGTAGGAGTGCTCATGTCCTTGGTGAGAAGGTACAGTGCACTGCTATGGTGTGTCATAGTACCTGCAAAGTTTACTCTGCAGCCAGACTGTTGCTCTCTCTCTAAAATCTATGTCAAGTCAGTCAAATTAAATACTGTCACATACTAAAGTGCCATAGCAGTAGCTAAATACATTTTGAAGGACTATGCACATTTAACTAAAATTTACTTTATATTGCTAATGACCCCCTAGATTTTAACTGTTATTTCCAGCTAGTCTTGAAGAATGGGTCTGCAACCTGCAACAAAATCATGCAAACCCCTAAAGAGAAACCCTCACCCTTGCCAGAAGGTGCTTTTTAGAAATTCTGCTATCTCGGCAGACTCTCTTGTCTATCTATGAGTGAGCACTCTTACTCAGCCATTCATGGGACAGCATTTTTCTGCCAAGAATGCCTTCTATTCCCTGGAGTTGAATCTGGCATTTCTGTAGAAAACAAAACAAATGAAGTGAGAGTAGGAAGACTTCACCACAAACATCTTCATTATCTTATCATCCTACATTTATACACTGAGAAGCTGTTTGAACTCTAACTTTAAAGAAAGGTAAATATGCAACCAAACTTCTGAATATTGTAATATTGGAGCAGAAATCCCTATGGTTTAGCCCTGGTCAGGTAACTCAGTTGGTTAGAGCATCATCCTGAAATACCCAAGTTCTGGGTTTGGTCCACAGTTAGGGCACATACAAGAATCAACCAATGAATGCATAAATAAGAGGTACAATAAACTGATCTTGATCTCTCTCTCTCCTTTCCTCTGTCTCTCTAAAGATCAATAAATAAAATTAAAAAAAAAAGAAATCACTATATTTTGAAACTTTGTTAATGGTTTACAAATAAATCAGTAGTCTGTCTTTAGAAATATTCACTTCTCCAAGGAGGACATACAGATGGCTTAAAGACATATGAAATGATGCTCAATATCACTAGCCTTCACAGAGATGCAATTAAAACTACAATGAGATACCACCTTATACCAATCAAAATGTCCATCATTAACAAATCAACAAACAAGTGCTATCAAGGATAGTGGGAACCCTAGTGTTCTGTTGGTAGGAATACCGACTGGTATAACCACTATGGAAAAACAGTATGGAATTTCCTCAAAAAACTAAAAATAGAACTTCCTTTTGGCGTGGCAGTTTCACTGCTAGGATTATACCCAAAGAATCCTGAAATGCCAATTCAGAAGAATCTATGCACCCCTATGTTCATAGCAGTATTATTTACAATAGCCAAGTGCTGGAAAGAGCCTAAGTGCCCATCAGTAAATGAGTGGATCAAAAAATTGTGGTAAATTTACACTATGGAATACTATACAGCAGAAAGAAAGAGGAACTTCTGCCTTTTGTGACAGCATGAACAGAACTGGGGAATTATGCTAAGTGAAATAAGCCAGTTAATGAAAGACAAAACAAACAAATGAGCAAAAAAGAACCACAAGCATGAAACCGCAGAAGACTGTCAGCCACCAGACAGGAGGTGGGAGGGAGGTAAGAGTGTGAAGTGACCAGTCAAGAAACATGTACGAATGACTCATGGACATGAACAACAGTGTGGGGTTTGACTATGGGAGTGGGGTGCATGCTGTGTGGAGGAGAGCAAAGGGAAAAAATGGGACAACTGTAATAGAATAGCAATAAAATATTTAATTCAAAACACACAAAAATAAGCATTAATAATTATTCCCCCAAATTAAAGAAAATAATTAAATATACAGGTGACAGAATGCATAAGGTTGTATTTGAGCAGTAGCCTTGTTTTAATTCTATCTATTAAAGGAAACTGAAAGAACATAAAGACCATCCACATATTAGGAATCCAGTAAATATTAACATTTATCAAGTCCCATATTTATAGCAGCTATGTTAATTAGCCCACAAGGTCATTTCTAGCACCCATAGGATTATGTAAGTACAAAGTGAGGATAGACCTGCTACACAAGAACAAGATGCACAGCTAGTTTTACTAATGAAAAACACAATGCTTATTGTCTTATTGAAAGTTTCAACATTAATAACAAAAATATATTTTTGAAGATAATTATATAATATTTTCTATTATCACATAAAATCAAAGTGCATAAACATGAATGTTCAATTTCAGTCATGGTTTAAAATGTGTATTTGTATATTTTGATGACACTTGCAACCTAAAACAAGTTGTCCATTTGATGTTGTGTTCTTTTGGGGTGTTTTCGCTCCACCCATTTAGCTTGCTCTCTGATTTTAGGTCTTATTGCCTAGCTTTTGGCACAGTGAGAAAGCAATTTTCTCCAGAGTAAAAATTAGTACTGCATCATGAATTATTCAACTCAACACATTGTTTCTTGCAGCACCCTGTGCTGTTTCAGTCCCAAAGTTTTAAGCCATCCCTTTCAGAGATTCCAATCTCCATTCAATCGCCTGCCCTTCACTTTTACCTCCTCCCAATACAGCAGTTTAGCAGGGTGGCACCCTGGTACCTGATTAAATTTACTCTATATTTAAATTTCAAGTCACATAGCCATCTCTGAGCTGAGTGCTTCAGAGTTCAATCACATGAGGTGGGCTGTTTCCACATAAAACAACATCAAATAATTTCTGTGAGATAGGAACCAGCCTTTACTAACTTCATCTTAAGATAAATTGACTGAGAAGAATATGACCAATCCCTAGATGCCTAAATTAATGAAACATTCTTTTTCTTTAAAATCTTTATATTTGCCCATTTTAATATTGTATTAACCTCTATACAAAGCCTCTTTTCTGTATATATTATAGCTATAGTTCAGGGTTTTTTTAGCTCTCACTCCTCAGTTTATTACTCAGGAAAATATATTTTGATAGATAGATCTAGATCTAGATATCTAGATATAGATACCTAGTTTGATATTGATACTGATATAGATATATCCTAATCCTACTTCTTCCCCCTTAAGTAATATAAATTTTCTTTTCTTTTTTATAAATTTAATCTGTATTCTATTTTTTCCCACTGCCATTTATTCCCTTATTCTCCCTCTCCCCAGCAACTTGTCCATGTCCATAATGTTTTATTTATTTCTGCTCAATCCTTCCACCCCCTAACCTCCCCCACCAATAGCTTAAATATAAATTTTAAATAAGAGTGTTGCACATGAATGTTTATCTACTTTGCTTTTTCATTAATTACATTACTTATGAAATTTTTATAAGCCACACATTTCAAATTACCCAAGGTTATCAATGCATGAGGGAGGGTTTGGGTGCACCTTACCTCTACTTATGATATAATGTGAAACTGAAAGGACTTTAACAAATATTGAAATGGAAGAACACAGATGCAAAAGTCATAAAATAAAACCTTAGAAGTTTTCAAAATGGATAGGCACTAGCCTACAAACCCAAAGATCACTGGTTCAATTCCCAGCCAGGGCACATTATCAGGTTTCAGGCCAGGTCTCCAGCCAGGTCCATAGCTGGAGGCAGGTGAAAGGCAACTATACATTGATGTTTCTCTCCCTTTCTTCCTCCCTCCCTGCCCTGCTCTCTAAAAATAATTAATAAAATTGTTTTTAAAAAGTTTCCAAAATGATTAAAAAAACACTGTATAAACATCTTTTTGAACTATTTTAAAATTTTACCTCCAAGATAATTTTTCTATTTAGAAGATGCTCCAGACTGCAAAGTATTGGGCTGGCCAAAAAATTCATTTGGTTTTTCCGTACAGTGGCTCTAATAGCGCTTAGTCATCTAGTTATCCTTAATTTCATTCAAAACAATTTTGTTAAATTGCATTGTGATAAGTCATATCAGTGCACATTGAAAATACTCATTAAAATTGGTGAATTTTCATGAAGCCATTTTAACATTGAAGATTGAAGAAAATACACTTTTGGCATATTATGCTTTGTTATTTCAAGAAAGGTAAAAATGTAACTAAAATGCAAAAATAAAAATAAAAAGGTTTGTGCAGTGTTTGTGCAGTCTATGACTATTTGAATGAGTCCAAAGTGTTTTGCAAAACTTTTTACTAGAGATTTCTTGCTGGACAGTGCTCCATGGTCAGATAAACTAGTTGAAGTTGATAGTGATCAAATCAAAATATTATTGAAAACAATAACTGTTGCATCACTCAGGTAATAGCTGATATATGCAAAATACCCAAATCAACAAAGTTATTGGTGAAAATAAAAGTGAATATTTTATGTTATGGAAAAACGTAAATGTACTTTTTGGCCAACCCAATATTTACCTATTATTCTATTCCCTCAATTTCCAGGACTTACCCAGTGCTGTTAGTCATTCAAACTTTAATACTGGTCATATAACTGTGTGAAAAAAAAAGTTTCAGATGGTAACAGTGGAAAAGCATAATGGTTGGAAATTATAACCCACCCCACCATTCCTTTGACATTGTTTCTATAAATGGCTGAATCTGACTAATACGTAGCTTGTAGATGAACAGCATGTTTGTATAAGAATCCTAGGAACCAACTTCAAAAGATAAGGAACCCTACCTTCAGGCATTCCAGTTCCAGGGGGTTTGCTGACCTTCAACCATAGAACCAGGATGACATGAAGTGAGGATGATATGAAGCCAGGACGATGTCCCTTGCCTTATTGGAATGGACTGTGCTTATCTGCACATAGAGATTTTGCAACTCCCTCCCTTAATCTGTTTTTTATTCCCCTCTTCCTCCTTATAAAAACCTATGCCTCCTCTGAGAAAAGGAGATGGGCTTTAGGACATAAATTCCCCCATCTCTTAGGAGATGGGCTTTGAGGCATGAGTCTTCTATCTTCCAGATGGTCAGCATCTGCAAATAAACCACTTCCCTTTACATCAGCACCTGCCTGAGTATTGGCTTTCATAACAGCAGGCAGCTGGACCTGCATTTGGTTACATGATCATTGAATCCCAGGGATCAGGGATGATTATTAAATACATACAATCCTTAAAGCATACAATTCCACTGACACATAAATTATCATTGATTATTAACTAGAGTTTTCTATTCAATCATTCAAACTGGGACAAGATAGGCCTCTTTAAATTAGAAAGTATGTCATATTCCTTTTGAGAGAGATGGTTTAATATGTACCTGAACTTCAGAATTTAAAACAGTAAAAATAAGTTCAAATGAATTTTGATTTTGATAAATAGATGGCATTAAACTTATTTTTGTGGGCTAGTAACGTTCTATGTGCACATTTCACTGCTGTTGCTAAAATGATTAATTTTAACTGAGTGCCAAAATTCAGAATTTATTTTCTGAGATGTTCTAATGCTGCAATATTCCACTTGTATTTTAGCAGATTCCTTGAAGATATTAACTTCGTGATTCTTGATTTACGCTTCCAAGTGCAATTTTACAGTTTGAATAATCAATGTTTCTCTTCCCTCTGGCTCCTCACCCCATCTTTTCTCTATCTCACCTCTCAATACTATGTTGTACTTGTGAGAAGAGAGATTCTGGTGCAATCCCCTGGGGTTAGCTGATGAGCACAGACCATATGTTCCTGACTTTCTTCAGAGAGTACTGTGCATGTTACATTGACAAACCAACCTCCCCAAACAATTCTGGATTAACTTTATGCTACACAAACAGCTTGCTAATGAGTCCAGGTAGCAGTTGCCATATTTTAGTAGTATTTATTAAATTGTTATGAGGCATGAAAATATTGCTTTTATCTCTATGATGAATTAGTTAAAAGCTACATTTTGTTTTTGAAAATAACTTTCTTAATAAACTCTCCTATAGTTTCCTCATATGTGTTCTAAATATTTTTCTTCCTATTACTGATATTTATTTAGAGAAGACCAAAGAACAAAGATTTTCAAACACTTTTTGAATGCCTTTTTACCTAATTGACAAGATCAAAAACAAGATGATAAAGTATTATAACTAAAGATTTGGCATAGCCTCTATGTACCCTGGCCTCTGCTAGAGATTTAAGTGAGAGAATGGAACTAAAGTGCCCCATAGTAAATATTTAATGCAAGGATCTACTTTCATTATTATAATAGTGCTAGTCATTCCAGTAGCTTATCAAGGCATATAGTTTAAAATGTTTAAATACAGTAGAAATAGAATACAGGTGCAATTCCAAAATATTATCCCCAATTGTATTTAAAAGGCTTCCAATTCTGTTTAATCACTATTTCATCTAAACCAGACCAGAAAGGCTTAGCATATAAGTTAGATATATTGCATTTCTCCAGATAAACCTGCTTAAATTATTCTATAATTTATATCTATGTGACTTAAGTTAAATAGCTTCTTTATGCCTGAGTGTCCTTGGGTGTTAACTGGAATAATGACTGTTAGTACCTGGTAATTTAAGTTATATGAGGTAGTGCTTTAAGGTATTTTGCAAATAGTTAGTGATCAAATACTATAAGCAACTTTAAGCATAAATCAATTGATCTAACTATTCTTAGAAATTACAATTTCTTTACACAGGTTCTATGTTTTTATCAAAAAATATGCCTGCTAGTGTTTATTGAAACCTCAAATAGTGCTAGGCACCATGTTAAGCACTTTACATGTGTACTAATTTGAACCTCACAAAAACTCTATACGTAGATGTGTTATTAACCCATATCACACACAGGGCTTTAAGGCACAAAAAGGTGAAAGATAGCTAGCCTGAGCTCATCCACCAGTAAGTGGCTCATGCTCTTTACTATGGAACTTGGCATTTTCCCTTAAAGGTCTTGAGATTTACTTTGTAATCAATAAAAATAGAATATATTAAAAATAATTGCCAAAAAATCATAATTCACTCAGTTACTCTTCTTCAGCTAGGCCAATTACATTCATTGCCCAATACTATCTCACTATAAATAGGATAGAACCAGAAACATCTAGACTATCTCTAAATAACCTTTAAGGTCATCTAGTCCAGCAACCCAGCTAGAAAGTCTATTGTTTCTCAGGCATGTTCTCATTTCCTTTTGTCATAAGCAATTAGAAAAGCAGAAATGTCAATCAAGGGACTCAGCATTCATCTGAGAACAGGGAACCACAAAGCATAAGAGGCAACTAGTTAGGGGCCTGAGTCCCTCCCAGCCTTTATTTTAGTTCCTTATTTGTAACATGCAAGTAATATCAACCACACAAGTTTAGTGTGAGGCTTAAATTAGACAAGTAAAGGAACATATCTTGCAAATGTGCTATGTGATTAGTCTTTTAAAATGTGCTACTTTTATTTTGGTGATAAGATAAGGATATATTTACAGATGAAGAAGAAATGAAGAATACATTTAGAAAGATAAAATATTTTACTATATAGCTCGGTGTAATGGTCCCTGAGATAGCTAAACAATACAGTACACATTCTAAGAATCTGGACATTGGAAAGCAAGTAATTTCTTCAAATTTCCTGAAAAGAAAGCCAAATGAAAAGCAATGAATAGTCCTCAAGTATGATTCACTATGTCCATTAAAAAAAAAAAAAAAATCCTTACATTGGGAAGATTAAAAGAGATCAGAAGAGTTTATCTCAAGAAATAGGACTACTATTACTGCAATTTATGCTTAGTTCTAGACATGCTGTCTATGGATTCTGAGGTTTTCTGCCACAGCTATATCTCCTGCCAGTCATCATCCACTTCTGCAACTTATTAGCAATTCCAGCTGGAGAAAATGAAAAGCACTGTCTATTAAACACATGAGAATGATCATTTGTTAACCAAATTGTCAGGCTCTGGTAGGGAAGAGACCCAATTCATTAGCTAAAAGAAGTCATGTAGATGTCAATGATTTGTCCTAAAACTATTCTTAATTTCTGAAGCAAAGGTGTATGCAATATTAAAGAGTATTTCACTACAGAAATTAAGCAGTAGAAATGAAGGTGTTTAAGGAACAGCAACCTATTCTTTAGCAAGGAAGGGCTCCACTGTCTTCAATGCATGAAGAAGTAAAGTGGTCTTAAGGTAGAAGAAAAGCAGAACATCATTAATGGTGGGTGTGTGGTTAATAGAGAATTAATGAGCTTGGAGAAAACTTGGAACAGAACATCTGCTGTTGGAACAGAGAGTCAAAAAGAATCAAAATGTTACTGAGTAATGAGTAGGACCCAACTGTGATTAAAGAGCACAAATGAAGTATGATCCAAGGTAAAAAGATCAGAAAAAGTAACTATTCTGAAGTTGAAGAAGTAGATGTGAAAGAAGGTAAAGAAAGTAAAGTCTTGGGGGAAGGTAGCAGATAAATGGTTCAAGGTAGACAGGAAGTGAGCATGAAAGTAATAGAAAAACATCCTCTTGTTGCAGTGAAACTTCCTCTTCATACTGGCCTTCATGAAGCCTTCAAGGACTGCTGGACTCTTATTGCAGTATTGGTGAAGAGATGAACATAAATGTCCAAACTTCCTTTCTACATGTCTTTTCATGATATCATCACTTTTGTTTGACCATGCCTACCTGTTCAAATTTCTTTGGTGAAGTGTCATTGAAAATATTGTTCTGTCTTCAATTTCTTACTGAGCTTGCTCAGTCTACCTTTATGACTTGTCATTTTGCTTCCATACTTGTGGACATAGCTGAGAGTTGGTTTTGGCTGGTTTTCCCTGTAGAACATCCTCCAACAGTTATTTACTGGTGCAGATACACCTAGCACATTAAACCAGGCTGCTATTCGATGAAACAAACAGGAACAGTAGGGCACAGAAGAACCACAGAGCTGAAAGCAGGTCTAGGCAGATGCTAATTTAATATAGAAACAAGAAAAAACTAAAGTTCAGAGCCTGGCTGAGTAGGAAAATGGCGGTGTGATCTGTAATTGTAAGGAGGTCTGGTTAAGGGGTGGGGGCGAATGCAATAGGATTGAGTTTGGCACAATGTTAACTATCCCCCAGTCTTTTCTATATGTTTTTAATATCATCATTTTGAGTTAACACTCACATCTTCAACTACCTACTGTTCAACTCCACTTGTGACACAAATAATACTGTGTGTAACCAATCCCATTTCTTTCCCTTTCGGGTTTACAAGAAGACTCCATTTCAGTTATATTGGGGCCATATGACTTGGTCTCGGTCAATGAGATGTTGGCAACAATAACTGCATGTATAGGACTGACCACAAAACCCTGCTCATATTCTGTCTTCATTTCATTAGCAACATCAGAAATGTTTAAGATGATAGCATCACAAGATGGAAGAAACTTGAATAGTCATATCTCTTATTTGGGAATACATGTTAGAGTCCCAGTCAATAGTATATGGTACACATAAATTGAGAAATTGAAAAGAGATGCAAAAGGACAAGTTACATAAGTGAGGACATGTTTTACAGAAAACAATGAAAAATCATGCAAATTTTCCAGGAATAGGGAGATATTCCAATTCCTAGGCCTAAAGTGACAAGTGAAGGAAATGAGTTGCAGAATCCAGAGTACATTGTATGGACAATTCCACTGCATTGGAGACTTTTCCTTCAGAAGAAGCATGCTGCCAGCAAAAAGAGCACTGCAGAAACAAATACTCCAACCTAATTCCACCCCTGTTCTTCATAATCTTCTGATATGCCCTCCATTGATGAAACTCAACCAGAAATAGACAGCAAAGGAACTGAGATATCTATCCTCATTTTTATCTTTATAATGCAGCCTACATATGACTCACAGATGACCTTTCTAAAGTACAGCCACAATTATTATTTTCTCTGCTCAAAATAATCAGATTATTCTGTTAATCTAACTTCTTTATTCTGACATTCATTTCCTCCACAATAATCTAACACATCACCCTATAAGTATATCATAAATTAACTGAAATAAACAGCCTGTTGTCAACAAATGTTCCTTGGGCTGATGGACTTTTAGGAATTAGTTTTTTTTTATATTGTTTAATAGCTTTCAGTAACTTTTATAACATATGTTTTCTTTTCTAGTCAGATACATCTATGTCCATCCTTCTTAAAAAGGATGCCTCCTTCATCTATCATGGGAGGGATTCAATAAAATACATGAATCTATCATCTCCTTGGGTAGGCACCTTGACATTTAAACAACTGATCTTGACTTAACCAGTAAGACATGAGGACTCAATGAGGGCATCCTGCCTATAAGAGCAGCTTAGCGCTTTCAAGACATATGTATACAAAATGGTTTCCAAGTAATTTTGAGGTGACTTGTAATATAATTAAAGAATCTGTGTTCACTCTATGGCAACTGTTCATTGACTAAAGGAGGTAAAGAAATGTATGTGGATTTGTTATCTCAAAAGTTGTCAAGGAACCCTGCTAACTTTGACATTTGCTTTTTTTCACTTCAGTTTCTCAATTACTAGTCACTCAGCAAAAACTGATTAAGATCCACATGCCTTATGCTTGTAATTCAACCCAAAAACTTTTCAGTCTAAAACGAACACACTATAAAATTCTATTTATTGCAACCTTACTTTCAATGTACATAGAAATGCTACCTGTTTCTCAAAACTTTAACACCTCAGCCTATGTCTCCAAATACCAATACCATGAGAGTCAAGTGGCTTAGCTAATACAGCATTAGCTTTGGAATGGGAGAGAATTAAATTTGAGTCATATCTCTAAACCTCTACCTGTGTGAACTTAGGTTAGTTGTACAAACCATCTAAATTTCTCTTCAAAATTAAAATAATTACATATATTATAATTATATAATTTTATTACATAATTATATTATATTATGTATATTATAGATTTATACAATGCTGTTGATTATATAATATATAACAAATATAATATAATTATATTATAATTTTATATTAACATTTACTTAACTGAGAGGTGCCATAGTAGGTCTTGAAGAAATATCTCTTTCTTCACTTTTACTTTCCCTTTTTGGCTGATATATTGAGGTATGTATATTAATTATCTTCCTCTCTAAGCTTTATAACTTATATGAGCTTTGTAATATGACTTACATGTTACTATTCTCTAAATACTTATTAGAGGGGGTTGGGAAGATGGTGACAGAGTAGAGAGCAGTACTGATGGTGTTCTCGAGTGCCAAAGCAGCTAGAGGACAAGATAGGGAGCATGAGATGTCTTCAGGACCCTAGGAATTGGAGCAGGCAGCATCTGGACACAGGGGAGCACAGCCCAGAGGCAGAGGAGGCCAGCAGGACAATAGCCCACAGGTTCTGGCTCCACCTGGACCAATCAGAAATCATAAAGGGGGAACACACAGCTAAAACCTTTCTTTATTAATATTGATTTCTCTTTGTCTTGTGACTTTCTCCCCCCCCCCACGCCCCCTCCCCCTTTTTTTGTTTTCCTCCTTTCTTTCTCCTTTCTTTTCTCCCTGATAAAACCCACTGGTCCTGGCTCCACCTGGACCAAACAGAGACCATAAAGGGTGAACAGACACCTAAACCTTTTCTTTATTAATATTGATTTCTATTTCTCTTGTGACTTTCTCCCTTTTTTTCTTTCTTTTTTTCCTCTGCTAAAAGCCCTCAGGTCCAGGCTCCATCTGGAACAGTTAGGGATTGTTAAGGGTGAACAGCCATCTAAACCCTTTCTTCTTATTATTATTATTATCGTTTTTCTTTCTTTTTTCCTTTTGCATTTTTTTGTTTGGTTTGGTTTGGTTTTTTTGTTTGTTTGTTTGCTTTTTGTTTTTTGTTTTTGTTTTTGTTTCTGCTAAAAGCCCACAGGCTCAGATACAACCAGACAGCCCAAATAAAGGACACACCAAGAACAGCAAGTGGAGAAAATCTGGGAGACAGCAACACTGAACTCCACAAAATTCCTATCACAGAAGGGGGATCAATTAAGGCAAGGAAGCAAAGCAGGTTAACCTAAGGAAAGAACATAAATAATTAAATAAATAAATAAATAAAGAGCAAGCAAGAACAGACACCCAAAATGGGGAAAAAAAGAATCAACCCATCACCAAAAGGAAAGGAAGAATCCCCAGAAAGAACAAAAAATGAAACAGAGGCACCTGGAATATCAGATCAGGAATTCAAAAGAATGATGATAGAGAAGCTCAGTGAGCTCAGCCACATCAAAGAAAACTGTAAACAACTCCAGGAGAACTACAAAGAACTCCAGGTAAATTACAAAGAACTCCAGGAGAATTACAAAGAACTCCAGGAAAGTTACAAGGAACTTACAGAGAACTACAACAGCATGCAAAAGGACATGGAAAGTATCAATAAGTGCTAGGAGGAAATGAAGAATACAATTTCTGAATTGAAGAATACAGTAGAAGGAATCAACAGTAGGCTAGAGGAAGCAGAGGACCGGATCAGTGAGTTGGAGGATAATGTAGACAAATACTCCAAGACAGTACAAGAGAATAAAAAAAAAGGCTGAACAAGACTGAAGAGGGGTTAAGAGAGCTGCAGGACAACAGGAAATGTAACAACATCCGTATCATAGGGATACCAGAAGGAGAAGAGAAACAAGGAATGGAAAACCTGTTCAAAAAAGTCATGATAGAAAATTTCCCTAACATGATGAGTGAAAACATGAATCCAGTTCAGGAAGCACAGAGGGTCCCAATGAGGATCAACCCAAACAGACCAACACCAAGGCACATTATCACTAAAATGGCGAATTTCAAAGACCAAGAGAGAATCCTAAAAGCATCAGGAGAGAAAAGACAAATAACATACAAAGGGGCTCCAATAAGGCTATCAAATGATTATTCAACAGAAAAAATTCAAGCCAGAAGGGAATGGCAAAAAGTATTTCAAGTCATGGTAAACAAAGGCCTGCAACCAAGAATACTCTACCCAGCAAGACTCTCATTCAAGATAGAAGGAGAAATAAGGAGCTTCCCAGACAAAAAATGACTAAAAGAATACATCTCTACCAAACCAGCATTGCAAGAAATGCTAAAGGGTCTGCTATAAAAATAAGTAAACAAATAAAATGAAGAAACAGAGAAAGCCAAAGAGGAATACAGACACAAAGGGAGAAAATGGCAATGAATAAGTATCAATCAATAATCACCTTAAATGTAAATGGATTAAATGCACCAATCAAAACACATAGGATAGCCGAATGGATAAGATGACATGACCCACATATATGCTGTCTTCAAGAGACCCACCTCAGAACAAAACATCGACACAGATTGAGTGAAGGGATAGAAAATTATATATCAAGCAAATGGACATGAAAAAAAAGCTGGAGTAGCAATACTGATTTCAGATAAAATAGATTTTACAATGAAGGACATAAAAAGGGACAAAGATGGACATTTCATAATACTTAAGGGAACAATCCATCGAGAAGAAATAACTCTGATAAACATATACGCACCCAACATAGGAGCTCCGAAATATATAAGGAAAATCTTGGAAGACTTTAAGAAAGACATAGACAGCAACACACTCATAGGAGGGGATTTTAATACCCCACTATCAATAATGGACAGATCTTCCAAACAAAAAATCCCCCAAGATGTTGTGGCATTGAACAACACTCTAGAGGAAATGGACCTAACTGATGTATACAGAGTCTTTTACCCCAAAGAAGCAAAATACACATTCTTTTCAAATGCACATGGATCATTCTCCAAGGTAGACCACATGGTATGTCACAAGACAAGCCTCCACAAATACAGGAAAATTGAAATCATACAAAGTATCTTCTCAGATCACAATGGCTTGAAACTAGAAACCAATCTCAAGGGAAAAAAACAAAAATTCTCTAACTCATGGAGACTGAATAACATGCTTTTAAGCAATGAAGGGGTCAACAATGAGATCAAAGATGAAATCAAAAGGTTCCTGGAAACAAATGACAATGAACACACAACAGCCCAAAACCTATGGGATACAGCAAAG
>PVIW01011286.1:0-38565 GCA_004026585.1 Noctilio leporinus
GAGGGAGAGGTAGAGGCAAAGATGGGGAGCAGCTTAGACAAGAACCTAGTATAAAGGAACCATGGACATGGACAACAGGTGGGATTGACTTTGGGGGGAATGGGTGGGTGGGTGGGGGGACAGAGGGGAGCAAAAAGGGGATGGATGTAATACAACAACAATAAAATTAAAAAAAAAAAAAAAAGTAAAAAAAAAAAAATTTCATTCCCATATTGTTGAGATATATCTATCTATCTATCTATCTATCTATCTATCTATACATACACACACACACACACACACACAGAGTCCGTAAAAAGGTCCAGCCATTGTTAATATAATGAAAATGATTTACATAACATCAATATAACCTGGCAGTGCATGCATAAATAATGATGACTTCACTTTACTAGTCAGTGGGAGCACTAGATGCCATTGAGTGAGCATGTGTACTGTGTGGCCGCCATGTTCAAAATAACTGAGTGAGTAGAGCAATGAATCTGCATCAAGTGTTCACATTAAGCTTGACCATTACTCCATGGAAACTATTTGGATGATATAAAAGTCCACCACTACGGGAAGCTGGTGATTGGCAGCTTCATCAGGACAACATACCTGCTCATACATCATATGCAGAGATTTTTGGTGACACATCAAATCAGTCAGGTGACTCAGCACTGCTACAGCCCAGATTTGGTGACTTCAGGCTTTTTCCAAAACTAAAAGCACCTTTGAAAGGGAAGGGATTTCAGATTGTTGATGAGATACAGGAAAATACAATGGGGCAATTGATAGCAGTTGGGAGAACTGTGTGAGATCCTTACTTTGAAGGAGCCTGAGATGTCATTGTCCTGTGTACAAAGTTTCTTGTATCTTTTATCTTCTTCAATAAATGTATTTTTTCATAGTACATGGCTGTATACTTTCTGGACAGATTAATATACTAATTTATTATATGAAAGCATGTAAATAAATTGAAGGAAGTAAGAATGAAGTGTGATGTGCCACTAACATTTGCAAAAGATGGGGTCTTGCTCCACTCAGAAAACTACCAGCATATTCTTCCTTTCTGGAAAGTGTAATGTGCAAGTAAATAATAAGGCTAGAACTATAGTAGTCACTTGAATATACTGCATAGGGTACTAGCCTTAGATGATGCTCATGCAGCAGAAGGCAGAAACCAAAGAAATTGGTCTATGGTAATATTGTTGATACCCTTATTCATATTAACCCTGAAGACAAATTGTGGAGGACTTAATATATGTCCACAAAATTTTTGATACATCTTCCTTTAACAGGTAGAGCTTAGTTCTCCTCCTTCTTTGTTTGAACCTAGTGATTCATCTCTAACAGTTAACAGTGTGGCAAAAGTAACTGTATAACTTCCAAAACTAAGCCATAGACAGCACAGCAGCTTCCTTCTTGTTCTGTATGCTCTGACCCACACATGCTCCAGGAAGGCAGGCGGCTGCTATGCTGAGAGGCCTTTCAGACCAGCCTACAGAAAAGTATACATGGCATGGAACTGGGATCTTCTGCTAAGAACCAGGAAGGAACTGAGGCCTCCACCAACCATGATGTGAGTGAGCAATCTTGGAAGGAGCTTCTCCAACCCCAGCCAACATGCTGAATGCAACCTCATGAGAAACTCAGCTAGAACAATTCACCAATGTCATCCCCTAGTTCCTAATCACAGAAACTGTTTAAAAGTAAAATTTTATGGTCCTAATCTGCTAAATTGTTATAATTTATTAAAGCTTTTTAAAAAAGATTTTATTTCATTATTTTTAGAAAGAGGGGAAGGGAGAGAAGCAGAGAGGGAGAGAGACATCAATGTATGGTTGCGTTTCACCTGCCTTCAGCCACAGACCTGGCTGGAGACCTGGTTTGCAACCTGGTTATGTGCCCTGGCTGGGGAATCAAACCTGTGACTTTTGGGTTTGCAGGCCAGTGCCTTATCTGTGCTACCAGCCAGGGCTTTAAATTGTTAAAATTTTTAAGGAACATTAGTAAAGTAATACACAATCCAACCTCTGAGCCAATGATTCTTTATAATTTTTTACTATGAATTGGAACTTACATTTTTCATTATTAAATAAGCCTAAATATTACAAGGTAATATTATATATTTCTATTGTATTCAATGACATATTAATATTGTAGTTTAATTGAAAAAGAAAATTATTTTCTTTTCAAATTCTTAGGTGAAAGGAAGGCAAAAGGAAGCACTTTCTTGGTAGTAAACAACATACTGGAAGAAACAGAAAGGAAATACTATTTTTATAATAATATGGAGAAGTCACTGGAGAAAAGATCCTATTTCAGGCAGAGTAGCTAAAGAAAGTAAAGATGTCCAACATCTAAAATCAGTATGCAATCGATCTCTGTCCCTCTACAAATCTGGTATTCTGGTTCTTTGACACTCAGGCTGTTGGCTCTACATTTTAGGTATCTCAGCTTTTATCTTAACTGAATTCAGGTAACAAAGGTAGGATTACAAAGCCTGAGACATAAAGTCCAAGCAAATTCAAATCATCATGAAGATGCTTTGTGAAAGGCTCAAGGCTTCATTATTCTGGGGACAAGAGAAAAGAAACATTTGCAGTACAATATCAAGTTAGTTGGTCAAGTACCAGAAATCCACATCAAGTGAAAAAGAGAAGTGTAACTATCTCAACATCTGAAAACTGGTAGAGACCAAGTAGATTTATATTTAGTAACTTAAATCCTTAAAATAGAGTATGGTAAACAAGTCATTAGGATGGATAAAAGTCTAAGTTTAAGCTATTTAAAGAATGGAGCCAAAAACTGCAATGCGAAAAAGGAATCCAGTAATTCAGACATACAGAGATAGAATAGGCTCTAAGCTAAGCTAACAGGTGCTCATGGAGCGGGTCTAGTAGTCAAGATAAAAGAGCAAAGGTGGTCATCAAAGGGAGCCATAATTTTAGTGAAACTTGGTATGAAAATACTGGGTTGGCCAAAAAGTCCATTACTTTTTTCCCATACAATAGCCTTTAACTTCATTTGAAACAATTTTGTTAGATTGTATTGTGACAGCTGTCATATCAGTTTGCATTTTAAAAATACTTATCAAAATTGGTAAATTTTTATGCATTTAAGTAATTTTTTAAGAAGAGTATTATTTATTTTATTTATTTATGTATTTTTAGAGAAAGGGGAAGGGAGAGAGGCATCAATGTATGGTTGTCTTTCACCTACCTGCAGCTATAATCCTAACTGGAAACCTGGCTTGCAACCTGGTTATGTGCCCCGGCTGGGAATCGAATCAGCAACATTTGGGTTTGCAGGCTGACACCTTATCCACTGTGCCACCAGCAAGGGCTACGTGCAGACATTTTAATATTGAAGGTGGGAGAAGATATGCAACATTTTCAGCATATTATGATTTATTATTTTAAGGATGGTAAGAACACAACCGAAACAAGAGAAAAGGTTTGTGCAGTATATGGAGTAGATGCTGTGCCTGGTTGAATATTTCAAAAGTGGTTTGAAAAGTTCTTGGTACTATTGACATGTGGGCCAAATAATTCTATGCTATGGAGCTGTCTTATATGTTGGAAGATGTTTAGCAGCACCCCTGGCCTCTACCCATTAGAAGCCAATCTCAGAAGATAGTCAACATACTCGTAATATCCAAATCAATAAAGTAATTGGTGAAAATGAAAAATGTGTCTTTTATTTTATGGAAAAAGCCTAAAAGACTTTTTTGCCAACCCAATATATGAGTTTTGCATATTTTCATTGACTATTCTAAAATCTATAGTACATGTGTAAAGATATCTATAACAGAATCTCAAATAATATTGTCACTTTTACTTTCCTAAGGTTTACATTATATCACTCAATGCTTTTCTTATTCTGATTTAGGAAGAATAATAGTTACTACTTAGTTCAATATTACATGTTCAGCTATGCGTTGGGGGGGGGGGGAACATGATTTTATTTAACCAACACAAAAGCTATCTAGAATGGATACTATTTTTTTCATTTTAAAGATGAAGGATATAGGATCAAAATCCAGTTCTAGAGAACATCTGGTCAAGATAGTAGTGTAGGTAAACACAGCTTGCCTCCTTGTACCACCACATCAAAATTATAACCAAACTATAGAACCACCATTATTCAGAACTGTCAGAAATTGAGCTGAATGGAAGTCCTAAAACTATGGAATTAAAGAATAAACCACATTGAGATTGGTAAGAAAGGCTGAGACACAGAATGAATTGGTCTCTCACCCACATGTAGTAGATAAAAATCAGGAGGAATATCTAAGGAGTGAGGGGTCCCAGCCCCACGCCAGGCCTCCTATCAGGGCTGTGCACCTCACTGTCTTGTTCATGATGCCAAATGTCAGGTCTCGAGGTGCTCTGTGCAAGACCACCAAATGATGACTGGGGAGGCCCTGCTTGAGGGCGAAGAAGAACTTGCACTGAGCCTTTAGGAGGGTTTGCATACTTTATTGCAAGTGGCAAGCTAACAATCACATGGCCAGGCAGCTAAGAATGTCAGCATCCTCACACTCAGTTGGCCCACCGTTGTCACAGCTGTATTTAAGTTAATGGCCCCAGAGAGTCTGGGCATCTCTACACCCACCCTCCTGCTTCCACACAACCAGGGTCTGGAGAGTGTCAGTGTTGCCATATATGGTTTCTCTGCTCTCCCATAACAGTAGTGCTTGTGCCAAGCTTACAACAAGGACAATCTTATGTACACATTGGAACAAAGGAGGTTCTATGTCTAAGAGTTACATATGGGGCCAACATCAGCTTGTTCAAAGTTGCTAAACTGGTTACCTCCAGAGCCACAGTGTTCCAAAGCTCTGGGGATAAAATTAACTCCAAGGCTGTCTCACCCTGGCTGACCCAGAGGAAGGTCCAGCCATGCATAGACAGAGAAATTCCTCTGCCCTGATACCTCCCAGCCCATGTTTACAGTGCCAGGAAGATAGGTGTCCATAAGTTCTGGTTGTAAAAATCAGTGGTGATTGAGGCTGTGGAAGACAAACTACTTGAACCCCAGTCATTCCTCTGAAGAGCCCATCTACAGACTTACTCAGACTCATTTCCTCTGAGTTCCAGTGCCAAGGCAGCAGAAGGAAAGGCATCACAGACATATGGGGAGGAACTGAATTGTCTGGCATTAGGGTAAGAGTTGGAGGCAGCTTTCTCCTAGACAGAAATGCTAGTAGAGACAATTGTTCCTTTTCTGAGCTTTTCCCCTTAGGAAGCCACAGAACCAGCAAATGGGTACCATACCTGAGACTTAGCAACCTGGCTCACACTTTTTGCCCCACCCTGGTGATTTCCTAAAGCCCTGCCCCAGCCAAATTCCAGGCTCACCCTAGCTGTTCCTGGAGGCTATTCCATATGAATAGCTTGTGTTGGCCCATGCTGCAGATTTTCCTAAATTCTCTCAAGCAGCATCTGGCTTCAGTGAGACCTATATCTCTTACTATGTTACCCCAGGTCCAGTACTAGCAGCAGCTGCTTTGGTTCATAGCTTGGCTGCTCTTGGGCACCACCAAGCCCAGCATAAGTAGCAGCCATTTGAAGATCACTTTGTGACCCCAGACAGAATAGTCAGTAGCTGACCTTGGACATGCCAATAGCAATCAAGGCTCAACTACAAGAGGAGGCTGTATGCTCCCATGCAGTAGGCTCACATGAGTACCCACTTTGAGTAATAGGAAAAACTGTGCCACTAGACCTTACAGGACACCTAACACATTAAGCTATTTTGTCAAGCCTGAGAGAAGTAGTAACTCTCCCTTATACATAAAAACAAATAAAGGGTAGGTGCCAAAATGGGGAGACAAAAAAACATGGCCCAAATAAAAGAACAGATCAAAACTTCAGAAAAAGAACTAAACAAAATGGAGATAAGCAATCTATAACATGCAGATTTCAAAACTGGTTATAAGGATGTTCAAGTAACTTAGTGAGGACCTCAACAGTAAAAAAATAGAGTCAGAAACAAAAAATACATTCATTAAAATAAAGAGTAATTTACAGGGAAAAACAGGGGAGTGGAAGAAGGCTGTAACCAAATCAGCAATTTGGAATATAAGGAAGCATAAAAAAAACAACTAATTAGAAGAGCAAGAAGAAAAAAGAATTAAAAAAAAAAAAATGAGGATAGTGTAAATAGCCTCTGGGACAACTTCACAGGGATGCCAGAAGGAAAAGAAAGAGAGAGAAAGAAATTGGAATCCTATTTGAAAAAATAATGACAGAAAACTTCCCTAACTTAGTGAAGGAAATAGAAATGCAAATTCAGGAAGCACAGAGAGTTCTAAGCCAGGTGGACGCAAAGAAGCTCACTCCATGGCACATCATAATTAAAATGGTAAAGATTAAATACAAAGAGAAATTCTTAAAAGCAGCAAGAGAAAAACAATTACTTACAAGGGAGTTCCCATAAGATTTTCAGTTGATTTCTCAAAAGAAACTTCGCAGGCTAGAAGGAATTGGCAAGAAATATTTAAAGTGATGAAAAGCAAGGACCTACAACCAAGATTACTCTACCCAACAAAGCTATCATTTAGAATTGAAATAAAGAGCTTCTCACACAAGAAAATGTTTAAGGACTTCATCATCACCAAAACAGTATTATATGAAACATTAAAGGGTCTTCCTCTGGTTGCAATCCAGGTCTCCAGTCAGGTCCCCAGCTGGAGGCATGCGAAAGACAACTATACATTGATATTTCTCTCCCTTTCTTCCTCCCTCCCTGCCCTTCTCTCTGAAAATAATAAATAAAACCTTTAAAAGTATAAAAATAAATAAAAATAAAGAACACTCAATATTTTTCAAAAATATGAAAATAGAATGGCAGTAATACACATCTATCAAAAACTAAATCTAAAAAAATAAACAAGTAGAAAAACAGAATCATGGATGCAGAGAACATTTGATGGTTGCCAGATGGGAGAGGCTCTGGGGGTAGGTGAAAAAGATGAAAGGAGTAAGAAGTACAGATTGGTAGCTACAGAATAGTCACAGGGTTGTAAAGTACAGCATAGGGAATGGAATAGTCAAAGAACATATATGCAGAACCCATGGACATGGACAACAGTGTGGGGATTGCTTGGGGGAGTGGGGGTACTGGGTGGAGGAGGACAGAGGGGGAAATTTGGGGACTACTAAACTAGCATAAGCAATAAAATAATATAAAAAAGGAAAAAAGAATTCACACCGTTCTAAATAATAGAGTCAGAATTCAAATCCAGTCTATGTTCTTCTAATACTATTGTTTCCTTTACTTCTTGAGAGATGAAACTGTCCTAAAGACAGATCTAGACTTTATCCAATGCACTGATTTTACAACAATAAAATCCCAGGATTTAGAATGTTAAAATTAATCACTATTACAATGTTTTGCTTTTGTGTTTTTATAGTAGTAGTGAAGCAGACCGTACAGATTCCTTATGACCTGGATAGTTTCTCTATGTTTTCTTTCCCAAATAGTGCTTTTACATATAGCACCTTATCAATACATTTGCTGAGTACTGCTATTCCTCTTCTGTTATTTGTTAACCCTTCCCTTCATGTATGCATTAATTCAAAAAATATTACTTCAGCATTTCCATAAAAGGCTATGTTTCTATCCCCATACCTTACAAGATATTGACCAGAATGTGTCACCTTTGTTTAAACAGAAACATACCTCCTGATCCATACTTTATATAATGTATATAATGTAATATAAACATGCATTATATAAATTGTGATCAGATATATAATGTGTATTGATGAGTCTGTCAAGTTTATATATATATATATATATATATATATATATATATATATATATATAAAACTAGAAGAAACATAGATTATTAAAATGAATTTACAGGAGATTAGGCCAACAATGCAATCAAAAAAGTTTTAAGTGGCTTTTTTTTGGTAACTTCATAGCAATATACTGACTTCAAATCTGAATATAATTTCTAGGAATACAGTTATTTGTTCAAGCCCTACATATGAGTCTACTAAACCAAAGCAAAATAATAAAAATATTTTCTGTTCTTGGATACATATACACATTTATCAGTGCTAAATATATTTGCATAAATATGTTCATTTTCAACATCTAACCAATTTCTATTTCCCCTACTCTGTTTAATATTTCACTTGTATTTTAATGTCCAACATTATAAAAGATGGGTTTTCTGTTGCTTTTATTTTATTAAAAATCTGTAGTGGTGGAGCACACATTTTACATTCAGTACAATGTTTTTATGAAGAGTATTTACATATTCTAAAATTAACACATTTTTTGCTATTTATGCATCTAATCTGGTATACTCAAGGCAGTTCATTGCCTGTTTGTCTATGTTGAAAATGGGAATAACTCCAGTTATTCATAATTTTTGATATTTTTATACTTTTATATATGTGCCTCAGCAGTACATCTCAACTAGGCTCTTTGAAATAAAAGTTTAAATGTTTGATTTAATGACTTTAAACTCCAGGGAAAGGGTCTTCAAAATTCTTAGGTAAGGATGTAGTGTTTATTTCATTGTTCTATAGCAGCCTTTCTAACTCTATCTTCATCCAGAATAGAATTAACTACCTTCAATTCTGCAGGAATTGTTAATGGGCCTTCATAGCTACTACATAATTTCTTTGTTTTTTTCCTTCCTCTCCTATTAAACACAATACCTCTTGGATCCCTTACTAGGCAATCCCAAAGGTCAGGAGAAACCTGATCCATTTCCATTTGGTAGTCTCATGTATATTTTAAATTTAAAATAAATAAATAAAAAATAAAGAGTTATATAAATATTTTTATATGCCTATATATTTTTTAAATTAATGTTTTGTTTTTTGGAACACAGATACAATAAAGTTTAAATTTGTTATTCAAAGATAATTTCAGGATTTATGAAAATTAATTAACTAATTAGAATATTAAGGCCATACAATTAGCAAAAAAGTTCTATAATAGAGATGTTAGCTTGACAGCATATTTCATTTCATATGTACCTATTATTTAATCTTAAAAGTCTAAATTTGAGGCCTTTCATAGATATGAGGCCTGAACTAAATGGTCCTTTTCTTCTTTGGGTGCAGCAAGTTCAAAACCAATTTGAAACTCAAAAAGCAGCAACAATATACCATGCTGGGTATATCATCCTTTCTATTTTTTGTTCCCGATTTCCTACTGTATATAAAATAACATTTTATTTCTATTACAGTCATCTTAAATCCCTTGTCAAGAGAAAGTTGGATTTTTCACATATAAATTTAGAATAACATTTTAAATTATAAAGAAAAAATAACTATTAAATATATTTCTACAAACTGAATTTTATTTCCTAATCATACATAGATTTGGTTGTGATAATTAAATTAATTACCTCAATCCTCTTCCAACTATAAAGACATTATTTATTTCTATCATTAATACTATTATTAAGATTTACTGAATACTAACTATGTGCCAGGCACTGTAATAAGCATTTGATATGCATCATCTCACTTTTATTTTTACATCACTCATAAAAGTAGGTAATATTATTTACCTCATTTCACAGACATAATACCAGTTGCATACTTAACAAGCCTGGAACCTAAAAAAAAAGTTAACAATTTTATTCTCAGCCTCATGGAGAATAAGACCTGCATACTCTGTAATGAACGACTACTACAAAGGCAGGCTTGACCCCCTCAATCTCAGTTAAAAAATAAAAATAAAATACTTGATATTGAATAGCATGAACATTAAATATAAAAATCTAATATAAATATAATAAATATATTTATAATATAATATATAATAAATGAAATATAATAAATGAAAAATGGAAATTTGGCATAAACATAAAAACTATTATTAGAGAAATACTTTAGTTTTGACTATTACAGCTCAATCTTCAATCATCCTTTTTCAAATCTTGCCATAGCAGGATGGACATATCATCTTAAGTTTGATAGCAAGAGAACCAACATTGTGAGCATCCTTCAGCAGTTTGATTGCTTCCTGCAAAGTATTAAAGGAGGAGATCACAGGTGGCTGAGAAGTTCAAGAAATCTTACAACTATGTCATGTCATGAAGAAAAACTGAAAAGCACCATCACTTGAGATGCTGCACAAGTAGTGTCTTATGCCTGTGAAGTATGTGATGCACCCAGAACTCCGGATTATGCTTAATATTTCTAAACATTCTTTAGTGTTGACTCCCCAAAAGATACATAGGCAGAAGTATTTATGTTACCTCTCCATATAAGAAAAACATCTACAAAAGAAGCTTTGATTCTAGCAGTGACCTTTAGGACTTTTGAAAAGATGATTAAGATGCTTCATTGGGACCATAGCTCAAGAAAAAGAAATCCTTGACTCTCAACCTGGTGGCATCACTACATTGCCAGGCTAAGTGCCTATTAGCTGTTAGAACTTTGATATACAAATCCGGACTTAATCAAATTCAGTTACTACAGTTGTTTAGAGGTCATATTTGGCATAAGTATTCATTTTCAACACATGGATACAGTGTTGAAAATGTTGCTGCTTTATATGTGATAGTGATCATTGGAAATACTGGTTAATTTATTCCCAAACCTTATCTATCTAATGATTGAACTCCTCATCACCATTATATTCTTTTTTTTCTTTTCTTTTCTTTTTTTTTCTATTTTCAGAGAGAGGGGAAGGAGGAGAAGCAGAGGGAGAGAGACATCAATGTATGGTTGCCTTTCACCTGCCTCCAGCTAACCATTATATTCTTTACCTTAGTATACATTACTAGTAAGTATTCTTATGTAATTTTACATAAAGTGTATTAAATATTATCAAACCTACTATGGGGCTATATTAAACCAGTTATTTCAGAATTTTCAATAAGATGGCCTTCTAGTGGGAGCTAGAAGATCTGGTCCTAAGCCAGGCTTTGATGTGATGTGGGTGTGTGAACCTGGGCAAATCTCTGAGCCTACCTTCCCCACTTTTTAAGTAGAGGACAGGAGTAGGGTTGCAACTAAAGAGGAGAGAGAAAGACTAGATCTTTGTTTCAGCTCTAAAAGTACATGATATAAGAAAATAGTAAAAGAAATCACCACTCACTCTCCTAGACAAATATCTCAAGGAAAGGTAAACACCATCTAATGCTCATTTCATTAATTTTACCAACTAGCATATCTCTAAAGTGGGAGCATTCTGGTATAAAGTGAAGTCTAGCTCAATCTATTTGGAAAACAAGTTGAGGATGCTATGAAAAATATGCCACCTACAATAGGTCAGCTTTAATATGAAAGTATGGTGTTTAAGACATTAACAAATGCACTGATTTTTATGGATTCATGATCATCTCAGTGATCCCTGAGTGAACTTCCCATTTATCACCCACCTTACAAAAGTTGAAGCACGAAATGTAAAATCTAGTCAATAATAATGTAGCATGGTCTGAAACTAAAAAAATGTGTTTCTCCTCTCAGTGAAAAGCCCATTTCTTTTCATCTATAAGAAGGGAATACAGCAGTATCTCAAACTGATGAATTTGCAGTAAACAAAGGGCTATGTAGCAGGCATGCACCTGCAAGATAAGGAATTAATGATTCTAGGGAAAAAATGTCATTGCTCCCATTAAAATTTGGAGACATGTTCATTGTTCTGCATGTCACAGACGTCTAATGTCTACTTTCTCAGTGACAGGAAAATTAAATTACATTCATTAATGAAGTGGTTAGTTGCAAACCAGGGTTTTCCCAAACAATGCAAAAATTGTTTGAAGGTAAACAATTTAGAATTCAAACTTAATCTAACAACTAAGTATTTGGCTTATTACATGTAAGAACTTTTATAAATATGCCATTTAAAAAATTTTCTGCTTGCAATTTGCAGACTTAATTTATTTTCTGCACCTTCATAAACATTCTTCTCTTTCCTTTCTCACTCAGGTTCCATTAGGTATTACTTGGGGTATCTTTCAGTGTTAAAAATATCAGGGACAGGCGTTAGGACCCCAGCCTTGCAGCCTTGCACTATGTGTAGGATAACTTCATGTACCTGCAGGACCTGCTGGAGCATGCAGAGGTGCACTTGCTCAGCAGCAATGAGCCCTGCACCACCCTCTACCTTCAGCAGATACCCTAACTGTGCTATGCATTCCTGCATGTGCAAAGCTGGTTGCTGTCACTCTCCTGTTGCTGGCCTGGATATACTCTGTGTCAGTGACAATAAAGGAGACAGGGCTGCCCTTTACGAGGCACACTGTGATGCTCAGAGGTGCTGTGCTGTGGCTGGGTTGGCTCCCCAGCTGCCTCCAGCCCTTTCTTCTTAGCACCACAGCACTGGTGGTGGTGCTCAAGCTGGGATGTCCTCCCCTAACATCACCCAACTCTACTCCTCCTGTTCTAGGCAGCCTTCTCTGTGGCCATGGTGGTTCAAGACCTTCTAGCTGAGTGCCTTCTTTTCTCATGCCAACCTGCAGAGGCTTTGAATACTTCATGCTCTATCTGTCCTATGTGGAAAAAAATAATAATTTATTCTGGTCAAGGGCTTTATTGAACCTTCATTTGGTATTTAACTCAAAACATAAATACTGAAAAGTGAAAAAGTCCAATACTTGATCATCTTAGAATTTAAATGTCTACATCTATCAACTTTTTCTGAAGAGGAACTTCAACAATATTTTTGTTTGTTTGTAATTACAATGAAATCACTGTACACTTCCAAAGTGGGTAAAAGCATATAATAATTATGGCTCATTATATCAACTTCTGATCACCTGATATATCCATTTTTACTAAAAAATTATTCTGATTTCTTAGAAATGAATGAGCCCTCAATTGCACATACAACATGTACACTCATGTCTTTTAATTCCATTCTTATCCAACCTTTGGTACAAAATGCTAGCTTACATTTATGGAGGACCAACCATGATTCCAGAATTATACCAGTACATTATTCTTTCTCACAGAAATCTAGCAAGATGGGAAATTCATATATGAGGAAACTATAGTAAAAAAGGTAAATAACCTACCCACATTCATAGAACTAGTAAGTTACTGAATTTATATGCAAATTGATATCTGTCTGGCTTATCATACTGCCTCTTAGATTAATTTGTCCTCCTACAAAGAGAAAGCACCTCCTACAAAGAGAAATATCGATCTGTAAGAGATTTGGTCCTGGTCTGGGCGGGCTACCATGCTCTTCAGGCATTCTGAAAATATGTATCCATCCCTTAACTTCACATCCTGTTTCTTTTCTCCTCCTGTCATGTGTTCAACTTCCCCCCACTTATATGTTTCTCCTCCTCTATTGTCTCCTTGAAACATCTTACAGGCACTCAAATACTTGCTAAACAGCTGGTTGAAGAAAAGTTTCCAAATCATACAGAGTAGTTATAACAACTCTTTCCCTTATGTTGCTACTTAAAATTGAGGACTTGGTTGAAAGAATCCAGAGGCAAATACATACTGAAGAATCCCACAGTTTTATTGTGTTGCCATGTATAGATATGATTATTTAAGGTTTAAACCAAAGTAAGCCTTCAATATGTCTTTCACAACTTATAAGAAATCAAGGGGATGGATGTAATACAACAACAATAATTTTTTTTAAAAAATTAGATCAAGTAGGAACCGATAGTTACAATGCCTGGTAAGTATATAAATAAATCACTTTCCAAACTTCTTGTAATAGTCATTTCATCTGATCATAGTGATGACTATGAGAGGTAGGCAGAAATGGGGTCAACAGACAAAAAGGGTAAGAGACTCAATATCACACAGCAAATAAATATGAGAAAATTAACTAAAATTAAGATTATTTTATTGCACCCCACTTGAGAAAATTTTCTATTGCAACTATTGAGATTCCTACATTGAAGGTGATAAAACAAGGAAAATATTTAAATACATATTAACCATCAATTCTGTTAAGGCCTTTTAAAGGATAAAAGTCATACACATGAACTTTACCATCTAAAACAGTGTTTTTAACCTTATGGGGCTACTGATCAACCTTAGAACTCCATGAAGTTCAGGAAGTTATATACAAAATGTAAATTTTACACTTTCCTGAGGAATAGTCTGATAGTTATCAGCTTTCAAAGTGTCTTTGACCAGAAAAAAAAAAAAAAAGGGAAAACCCCCCACAGAATTAGAGCTAACAATCTAGTTAAAATGATAAATATTAAACTACCTACTTTCAATGTGAGTTGATGTTAATATAACATGTTCAATTCTTGGTTTAAACTGAGTTACACAAAATAATGGCAAAATTAACAATTTTTTTTCCTAAAGATCTCATATATTTTCAAAATCACATAATTAAAAAGTGGCATCATAAACATTTTTCTTGACTAAATAAATGCTCCTCTTACTGTTTTAACCCTTTTGTTAATTTTCATAGTTGACTTTGACAGTTTTAAAATACTTTTCATTATATTTATTATGGTAACATTGGTTAATAATATCATATAAATTTCAGGTATATAACTTTATAATACATTTGTATACCGCCAATGTATGTTCAACTTCGTCACATGAGAACACAAACTTTGTCAGTGTTCTTGTTGCTTTCTCAAGGTGGAGATATTTTAGAGGTCCTTACTCTGCTATTTTGGAGGGCTGTACCAGCTGTGTATTGGAATGATCTGATCTGGAGCTCTGCATAAAAGCCCCAGGCCTAGATGCTATGTGGAAAAAAACAGCAATCCCAATCTCATTGGCAAGCAATCAAGGAAGGACAACATTATCACTGCCTAAGACTTTAATCTGGTTGGGGCAAGCAAAAAATCAGCCCCAAAATTAACAGGGGAATATAGGGAATGAGATAGCCCTAGTGGATTTTGATAAGTTCCCAGATATGCCAGTGAAAAGGGCTGAGAAATATGCATGGAAGTTCATGAGAGACTGGGAAAAGCCCAAATAAAACTTTATCCCTAGCTACATGTGAGGTTCTGCATAAGCAGAAAGTGAAAACTGGGGAAGACTTGTAAACTGCTGGAACTTTGAATCTATGCCCCAACCCAAACATATAGTAGTAGATCCCCTCAGTCACAGCTAGAAGCCCATTGGCACAAAATGTTGATACACAGCTCTAACCAGTCACTGGTTGAACCTGAAGCCAAGCTATAGCAGAAGGAAGAGGCACCTAAGAAAACAGGCCAGAAAAAAGGGAAGGAACAGAGATGTCAGTGGCCATACTCCATCAGGGATCTCTTCTATAGAGTGTATCCAAGCATGTCATTAGAACTAAGCAGCCACACAAAACAGCAACAACTTCCACCTATAAGGGAATGAGAGTTAGTAATTGCTGCAATAGATCATCAAAGGTAATCACTTAAACAAGAATTTTAACATACCCAAATTAATACAAAATGGCTATTTATACATAAGAAATAACGCAGTTTGCCCTGGCTGGTAGCACAGTGGGTAAGGTGCCAGCCTGCGAACCCAAAGGTCGCAGGTTCGATTCCCCATCCAGGGCACATAACCAGGTTGCAAGCCAGGTCTCCAGTCAGATCTGTGGCTGGAGGCAGGTGAAAAGCAACCATACACTGATGTCTCTCTCCCTCTCTGCCTCTCTCCCTTCCCCTCTTCCTAAAAATAATAAAATAAAATATTAAAAAAAAGAAATAAAGCAGTTTATAAAAACTGACTCATTACAAAGAAATGAAGCCCCTGCAGAAGCATTATGGTGAGTTGTCCAGGACTGCACATGCTAAGTAGAGTCTTCATTGTTCCTGTAATAAAGAAAATGTTGTCAGACTTTCAGGAAGTAACTCAAGGGCTCTTAACCCTAAAGTGTTAATCCTACTATTTGAGTACCAGTCCATAGTACTTTATCAGAAAGACCCATTCTGTATTTAACCCAATTACAGCAGCTGTCTGAACCACTTGCAACTCCTACTGCAATCATCTTCATAGAGGATGGCATAAAAACTGAGTATGGAGGGATGCCATTGAAACTAGCCCTGGAGTTTTGTCCTAGGAAGGGAAATGGCTTGTTATCTCAAGGAGTCTGCACTGCAGTGGGTCTGGCAGACTTCTTCTGGAGCTAGTGCCTGAACTGCCTTTCCCCCTATAATTGATAATAATAATAATAATAATAAACCTATTGCCCATATAATGTCCTTTTAAAAATAACAAATTAAGTAAGCAAGAAAATAGTTTTTAAAGAAAACAGCAATGAGTAAGGGAGACAAAACTTCAGTGATTTTATTAGTATGTTCCCAATATTCCTGCTATAAATGTTATCACCAAGACTGTGTTTTTAAAGAGATCCTATTAGCACTTAATTTTTTTCACTTTTGCATTTCCACATTTATAAAATCAAATTGAGTCTCTTGAAACTTGGATTCTATATTGCTGTGAAACTTGGATTCTATATTGCTGTGATTGTTTTTAAGCAACTTTATTATGAAAGCAAAACAGAGCAACAGTGTATTGCTATACCTTCCCACATAGACTCTGAGGGTGAGCACATCTCCCTGGGGTGTTTGTGGGAGGTAGCAGCATATACCTTCCATAACAGCACATTGGGATGTTAAGAGCTCACTGAACTGCTTTCTGGAGATACAAGGACTGGAAAAGAAAGCTGCATAGCAGTAGGGACAAAAAGAAAGAGAGGAGGGAATTTAATGGCACCCCACTGTGAAAAGAGGAGAAAAACTTCAATAAGAAGCATTTTGAGAAAAGTAAACTTAATCTGATCATATGGGAAATTAGTTTGGGGCAAGCTTCTCATACTCCTATTTGGGAGGCAGAACTGTGCCTTACTGTCAATCTATTATGCAATATAATAAACAGAGATTTCTGCTCTATATTATAAAGAACCAAGAAGCAAATGCAATCCTCCAGGTTAAACCAAATCCAGCTTAGTCTGAAGCCTAACTGTTCCCCAGGTAGCTACTGGACTTGGATTTGGAAATATAATCTGTCATTCACAGTCCTCTAACCCTAGAGAGCATCTGTGCATTATTTGTTAGTTCTTAAAGAACATTTCAAAAAAAAGATTTAATGGATTTAGTCCCACATTTTGAATTTTAAAATATTAGAAGTTGGAAATCAAATAAGGAATGATAAGGAAACTATCAATAAGCTCTTTTATATTTTCTATTAACTACAAAATCTAAATAACCAAAACAATATACTCCAGCCTAGAATGTTCACCCTCTACCTCCTTAACATCTAGCTCCTTAACATCTTTAAGGCTAGCAATTTAGAGCATCTGTCTTAGGCTACATTCTCTACAACCTCTTTATTTCTTCACACCTATGATCATTCATCCCTTGTCTATCTGCCACATTTTAACAAAAACTCAATGAGAAAAAGGACCATGTTTGTCATGGACCCTAGTACACAGACAATGTGTTAAAAATATCTGTGGAATAAACTCCTTCAGATAAAGAAATATATTAATGTGGCCTTTCTACATGTGTCATGTTTCTGGCAATACTAACTCCAAGCTTCAACAAACAATATCAGGTAAAAATTTGTATGTTCATTCTCTTGTAACATGTAAAACACATTAATTCCTTCTTTCATAAATTGAGTTGATTTTTTAAAGTATACTTACAATTTAACAATTGTTGTTTATAATTTTGAAGCACCAAAGATGTAAATATCATGGATGCTGTCTAGAAGAACCCACAGTAATGCGCACTGGGGTTGTAATACCCCAGTCTTTCATGTAAAATTTCTGATCCTTTTAGTAATCTGTGCCACTGTACAGGCTGATCCCATTTCCCAGATACCAAAGTAGCTTTATTAGCTTGAAATACCTTCCCCATGCTTCCAAACATACTAAATGGTGATGATACAGGCTACATTTCAAATACATACACAGGGAAAGCAGTAAAGGCTCTTTCAACTGTCATCTAGAAGTATGGTCTGTTATGTTAAAAAAAAAAAAAAAGACAAAATATTTATAGTACAACTCTTCTGAATTAGTATGTCTTTGCATTTTTGAGGCATCCACAAACACAGGAAGCCTTGAATATATTAGGCAAACTAAAGTTTAGACTACTAGGCTTGGGTATTATAAGAGAATTAGGGGTGGAGGCCTAGAGAAGTTAGAAATATCACTTATCCTGTGGACCTAAAAGCAATTTATCATTTTGGGAATGCAGAATATAAGATGAGTGTTTCTGCCTTAAAAAATACCTAAAGGTATAGATTCTAACTGCTTTCTATTTTCTTGGTGAGAACAGTGCTGAGAATAATACTATCATAGAGGCTTTAACATTTAAAACATGATCTATCAACAGCAGCCAAAGTTCAACAGGAAGAGGATGTGCTCAGCCCACACAAAGTGCACCCTGAGAACCCACCTTGGGTGTTAGGGGAGGTTGTGCCACCGGACTCTACAGGACACCTACTACATTGGGACACACTACTGAGACATGGAGCCAAAGCAGCTCTGTCTAATACATAGAAACAAACACAGGGAATCTGCCAAAATGAGGAGGCAAACATGGCCCAAATTAAACTCCAGAAAAAGAGCTACATGAAATGGTGATAAGTAATCTATCATATGCAGAGTTCAAAACATGTGTTATAAGGATGTTCAAGGAACTTAGTAAGGACCTCAGCAGCATTAAAATAAAATCCAGTAAGAATCAAAGGATGGACTAATTGAAATAAAAAAAAGAAATTACAGGAAAACAGCAATAGAGTGGATAAAGCTGAGAATCAATCAATGATTTGAAACATAAGGAAGAAATAACCAATCAGGACAACATGAAGAAAAAAGAATTAAAAAAACTAAGGATAATATAAGCAGCATCTGGGACAATTTCAAGAAGAGGTCCAACATTCACATGATAGGGGTGCCAGAAGGAGAAGAAGAGCAAGAAATTGGAAATCTAGTTGAAAAAAATAATTAAAGAAAACTTCCCTAATTTGGCAAAGGAAATAGACATACCAGTTCAGGAAGGAGAGAGTCCTATATAAGGTGTATACAAAGAGACCCACTCTAAGATACCTCATAATTAAAATGCCAAATGTTAAAGATAAAAAGAGACTCTAAAAAGCAGCAAGAGGAAAGAAGTGAATTACCTACAGGGAAGTTTCCTTAAGACTGTCAGCTGATTTCTCAAAAGAAATTTTGCAGGCAAGAAGGAGCTGGCAAGAAATATTCAAAGTCATAAAAAGCAGGGGCTTACCATCAAGATTACTCTACCCAGCAAAGGTATCATTAGAATCAAAGGGCAGATAAATAGCATCCCAGACAAGAAATAACTAAAGGAGTTCATCATCACCAAACTATATTATATGAAATATTAAAGGAAATTATTTAAGAAAAAGAAGACCAAAACCATGAAAAATAAAATGGCAAAAAATATAAATCACCAACTGAACCTATAAAACAAACTAACAAACAAGAATAACAGAGATAGAATCATGAATACAGAGAACATTTTTGATAGTTGCCAGATGGGAGGGGGGTGTAGGGGAATGGGTGAATAGATGAGGAAATTAAGAAATACAAATAGTTACAGAATAGTTATGGGGATGTAAAGTACAGAATAGGAAATGGAATAGCCAAAGAAATTATATACATTACCCATGGAAATGAACAATGGTGGGGGAATCGCCCAAGGGAGTACGGGGAGCTGGGTAGAGGAGGGCAAAGGAGAAAAGGTCAGGATAACTGTAGTAGTATAATCTATAAAATGTAATTAAAAATTACAAAATTAAAAGATTTTATTACAATAAATCACTTGCAATAAAAATTTAAATACATACACACAAAAATACATAAATAAATAAAACATGATCATGTGTGAGCTGTCTCCATGGGCTTAATTCAGTCCTACCTTTTATAAAAAAATGATACAATAAAAACAACAGAATTATTTTAAATACAAAATAAAGAAATCACTGACAAAAGTAAACTTTTATAAATTTTAGTTTAGCTGAAAACAAACATCACTAAATTTATCCAATATTCTTAAAACCTTTGTGGATTGCAAGAATGGCATATAACAGTGAAAATCATAAGTGGAATTTACCACATTTAAGGATACATGTCCACAATGTATAGTAACTTTACAAGCAACTGTGACCTATTTTGGCAATCTATTCTGTCAACCATTAACTTGGAAGGAAAACTTTCTGGTTCTCATTCTCAGCTCTAGAATGGGGATGATAGTGTACCTCCTGCATGTAAATAATAGGTAACTAGTAGCTAAGTGGACTAATTTTGGTGAATTTCTCCCACAGACCCTTGCTACAGGGAAGATCATCTCTTTTCATCCCTTAGGACACAAAGCATTTTATAAAATGGCAATGCCTGATCCTATTGCTCAGGTACTAATCTATCAGGGTCAGATCCCAGTATCCACATCACAAGCTCTCATCGGGAGGCTGCCTGTGAGTCCTGACCCCCTCTCCCACTTACCCTAGACCCTGGAATGTCCAACATCAAGACCCTCTAAGGATCTATGCTCCACTCTGAGGGCAGTACTGTCTCACTACTCTCCTACAAACTCTTTCTTTCATCATTTAAGGAATAGCAAAACCATTCCTTTGGTTGCCCATCTGAGGGGCAACTTTCTTCAAATTCATATTTTTCTACCTGTAATAGAATAACTTTTCTGAAGATATTTATCTGCTGTTATTCTATAAATTCCTTGAGGGCAACTGCATGTTACTTCTTTCTTCATGTTTTTATGATGTCTTCCCCAACATTGACAATATAGCAGCAGTGAAAAAAACTTTTTTAACAACAACAACAACAAAAATCTGAGTTTCTCTCTCTTCTATGAAGCCCTTACTGACTACTTAGAATGAAAACAGTAAAGCCTATGTCTATTCTGTTTAGACAGGCATTTTTATTGCTCCCTGACTTAATGCCTTATAATAATTGCTTCTACTCTGCACCACCTCTAAACTCCATTCTCCATATAGCAGCCAGATTGATCTCCTTAGAGCATAAATTAGAACATGGCCTTTCCCAGATTCAATTACTCCAGTGGTTTTGCACAAGCATCTAGAATTAAATTCAAACTCCCTTTCCTGGCTTTGGTGACAATAATTTTATGAAGAAGAATGTTTTCATACATGTCTCCAACCTCACCTACTCCCTCTTTCCCTTTTCATCAGTATACCTCAGCTGCAATGGTCTTGGAATACACAAATGATCTTCAAATCAGGCCACAATATTAACCATCCTTTCAGCCTGAAATTTTTCTCCTAAATCTTTACTTGACTAGCTCAGTTCCACTGACACTTCCCCTTAAAGCCTTCTGTTAGCATGAGATCCAGAGAAGCTTCCCAAGACCCTCTATAACATTACCCATTTTTTTTGTTTTTAAAAGCTATTGAAGTTACCTATCCTGATTTATGTGTTTACTGTTGGTTTTCTCACACTATGTAAGTCTCATGAGATTGAGGACCTCATCTGTCTTCTTTCCCACATTATTCCAAGTTTCTAAAAAGTGCCCTGTATACAGTAGGCATTATTCAAAATGAGATTATTGAATATGTAAATGAATTATTATCAGTGGAAGTGGGATTCTTGTGGTATATAAAGGGAAAAAATTTCCTGAGACCCGCATGGGAGGATGTGGCTCTGTAGTATGGCTTACTGATGACGTACAATTAAGGGGTTCCCCTCCTGACTTCTCAATGTCCTGTCTCCCCTGTCTCATCATGGACAAAGTCCATTGTGTCCTCAGTAGGGACAGGAAGAAGGCCACTACCCAGAGTTTATGCTCTATATTAAAGTCCAGTACAGTCTGGCATCCAGCTAGCTTAGCGTGTGTTTTCAGCTATAGGCCATTGTAGTCTTTGGTGTCCAGGCTCCCTCCTGGAGGCCATGGGCCAAGTATTTGCTAAGGCCACGTTGTCACAGAGAAAACAAGTGTATGTACCATGTGAGTGTGGGTCACAGACAAGAGAGAGAGTTCTTCTTTGTTCCCCTGAGGTTATAACCAGGAGCTTAGGTTTGGGAAGGACCAAGTGCTTTCTCAAAATGATCAATCAACTTCCCAAATTTTCAGGGGCTTTGATAGGTCCACCCCCTAATTAGACTAACAGGCCTCTATGATCCATCACCTTCTCCTATGCCCTCTACAATCTGGTACCAGGCAGAGGAAGAAGGACTGTTACTCCCTGTGGCAGAGCAATGCTATGGTCCCTCGGAGTGTGAAAAGCTGTGGCTTCCTGGTAAAGCAAACATGTTTATGCTCCCCCACAATGTCTAGCTCCCTTTGCTCCTCTCTTTATAGCTAAATACCAATAGTAACAGAACAAAGCTCAATTTTGCCTCTACATTCCAGCCAATTACTTTTTTAAAATATTTGTTTCATTCTGAAAGATCTCTATTTTTATATTCAAAGTGCAATCCCAAAGTAACTCCTACAGAAATCATGATTCAGCTTTAAATCTTTTTAGTTTAGAATGTGTCAGAAACATAGGAAGTGCTTAATATTTATGGAATTCCATATATGTATACGTAACATATGTGAACATATATCCTCTTATGTGCTCAGAAGTTATATGCTTATACTTACCTGAATGTGAACTCCTTTAAAAATATGTCTTTGAAGTTTATTTTTCAATTTGTTCTTTTTGGTAAAAAGGCATCCTGAGTTTAATTTTTTTTAAAGATTTTATTTATTATTTTCAGAGAGAGGGGAAGGGAGAGAGGCAGAGAGGGAGAGAAACTTCAATGTATGGCTGCTTTTCACCTGCCTCCAGCTATGGACCTGGCTAGAGACCTGGCTTGCAACCTGGTTATGTGCCCTGTCTAGGAATTGAACCAATGTTCTTTGGGTTTGTAGGCCAGTGCCTTATCCACTGTGCCACCAGCGAGGGCCTGAGCTTAATTTTATAGCTTAAAAAAAAAAGAAGTTTGATTCCCAGGTTAAGTAGTAAGAATCTAGTTAGCCTATCAGCTTCTGAACTATAAAAGACTCTTTGAACATTCTTATCAACTCTGGCCTCTGCAATATTTTAATAAAGAAAAGATATGATGTTGATTTATCTAGATAATCTACTTTCCTTCTTCTTTTGGCTTATTTATGGTCAATATTAATTTTTAAGCAGCTACCCATTTCTTTAGAACAAAATCAATTTTGGCATTACTACAGTTTTTCTCCAATGTTCTTGTGTTGATTTGTTAACTCATTAACTTATTAATACTATTAATAAATCTTGTAACTATGCTCATATTTATTTTTCCTCATTATCAAGAAATTAATTAGGATGACTTGGTCATTTTGTCCTAAGACTCATCACTATCACTTCCACATTACTAACTAGTTCCCTCCCAGGGTCAGAAATAATTTCAGACTCAATTTCTAAAAGTGTTAGCCTTATTTTCTGACTGATAACTCTGTCAAGGAAGCAAATTATTCTTTTCAATTTGTTTTTAGAAATTTGAGACTTTAGCAAGTGTCCAAATAGGTGAGCTTATTTAAAAAATTATCCTTTCTTATGGAGTGTGGTTTAGGAAAGCCTCAGTCATACCCCAGTCTGCCTAAGGCACACAAGGGAACATGGCATCTCTAGAGAAGAATCTCTCAGTTCTAGGGAACAGAGGCTTATCAAATGAGGTCCAGTAAGGAAACACTGAAAGGATGCAATGGACTATCAGAGAGCACTGAGGACTTGTAGCAAGATGATTAATGGGAGAAGCTCAGAAGCCAAGCAGGTTGGTTCAAATTCTGTCCCACTGCATATAAAATATATACATCTGAGCAGCCATTTTTCTTACTAGAATCAAACCTTCAGCAATCAATAGAAACATACTTGTTTTATTTTTTATATACCAAATTATAACAACATGTCAGGTCTGGATCCTTAGTAATACATAAAAATTGTGCCTATAAAGTACCACTCTTTTGAAGTTATAAAATGTCAAAGAGGAGACTTGATTTGAATATGATTCCATACTAATTAGAGAATCTTGATGGCAGACCCCACCCTCTCTCCAAGGAACCATGGACCCTACTATCACAAACAATTTCATTTAAAGAATAATAAACAATGTCTAAGAGTAGCTTTGGAGTCAGATAAACTTGAATCGAAATCCATGCTCTGGCAAAAATGGTCTGCATGCTTTTAGACGAAATATTTAACCTAACATATTTCTTCATTCATAAAATGGAAATGATAAAACATACTTCCTAGATTATTAAGAATAAATAACATCTGTGTTTAGCACAATGACTGTCACAAAGTATAGCTATTAATTCCATCACATACCCAAAACACACACACACACACACATTTTGACAGAACTTTTCACTTCTTGAAAGACTATAATCCACCTAATAACATCTCTGCCTCTTTGCCTGGATGCTTTTTCTTTATTCTACATTAACATTACCTCTCTTAGATTGTGAAGTATCCAAGAACAGAGATTATAGCTAAAAATTTGACTTCTATAAAATCTAGAACAACTTGGTACAAACTTTTGTATAAAAGTTTTGCACAGTAGAAAATAGCTGTAAAAGTACCTAACATAATCAAAATCATATTTTTCTTCTGGATCCAATTTCCTTTGCAGTCATAAAATTCAACAGAGTTCAAATCACAAAGTTATTATGGATAACAAGTCTCATAATCATTTTTTCATGGGATTGAAAGATACATGGATAGCTGAAAATTTGTTCAATAATAAAGCTATTTTCTCCTAAAGCAAATTCATCTTTCTCTTGCCTGCTTGATACCCTCTTACCAAGCCTACATTTGTCTGTTAAAAAGCTCTATAAGTCTTCAGTATTCAAATTGTTTTTTTCCAGATTTCACATTCAAGATAAATGTTCAAAAAAGCACACCTATAGCTAATCCCCTTTGCCTAATGCTTTAGACCCCATCACTCCATGCTAATCCTGAGCATACAGATGGGAAGGATGCTGCTTAAACTGAGGAGCATGAAGAGATGCACAAAGAACTGAAAGTTTTAAAAGCTTTAAGGGATGGATTATGAAGGCTAGCCATGATTTAACCTTAGACATGAGAAGATTAAGCAAGATCACACTGATTCAATGATAGGCCTTTTCAAATCTTTTAAAGCAGAGAACATATTGAGCTTAATGAGTTTGTTGAGCAGCCATAGAGAGAAAATAATTCAAAGAAGTCAATGACTACAGTTGATAAGAAACCAAACCCTGGGCAATCAAGGCTATTTTCCCTATAGGAAAGATTGATAGATTCTGACACCCAGGTAATAAAAAGATTTTCTAAAATAGTTTAGGGGAAAAAAGATAATATAGATTTATAGGACAAATTTTAAAATTGACTAATTCATAAACATTTGAGTTTGTTTGTTTGTTTGTTTTTTTAAGAAATAAAGAACACTGGCTGGTGTGGCTCAGTGGATAGGCATCAGCCTGTGAACCCAAAGGTCACTGGTTTGATTCCCCAGGGCACAGAACCAGGTTGCAAGCCAGGTCTCCAGCCAGGCTCCCAGCAAGAGGCAGGTGAAAGGCAACCATATACTGAAAAAAAGAAAAGAAAAGAAAAGAAAAAGAAAGAAAGAAAGAAAGAAAGAAAGAAAGAAAGAAAGAAAGAAAGAAAGAAAGAAAGAAAGAAAGACCCAGGTTTTTAAAAAGAAGATTCTGACATTTACTGTCATCTGCACATGGGAATAAAAAATGGTGGGAGTATGCACAGTGCCCCCACTAATGCTGTAGTCCATGAGAATGGTGCATCCTATGAAGGCATGAAGTTTACAGTCAGCAAAACCATACCTAAAGGCTTTGAGCTCACAGCAGAGTAACTCAACTCCAAGGCATTTTGGTAACTGTAATAGAGTCTGACTCCATTTTTGATGTTTGACTATTGACAGCTTTCAGGCCCCGCTTTTTCTTCTCCCCTTTGGTACCATCAGAAAGTTCAAACAATATTTATCCGACCCTTACCTCCTAACCACATAAAAACACAGACCAGGATTTAATCCTTGCTCTCTCAAGCAATCTTTGGATTTATTTGGAAAATGTGCCCTACCTGCATCAGAAAGCCTCATTCTATGAGTAATAAGTCTTTTAATATATCTTGTTATTTGTGTGGTATCATCAATTTTGATATCAGGTCTAAATGAAGAAGGCTTATTCTGAACAGTACTACAACAGTAAGTTAAGGTCATAACTGTCCTTTGTTCATCATTTGCAAAACCAGTTTAGTGGCTAAAGTAGGTAAATTAAGGAAATTTTTAATAAAATGCTATCTTTGGATTTAAGGGTCTCTTTATTCAAGGGCTATTTTTTTTTTTTTTTTTTTTTTTTTTTTTAGCATTTTCCAAGAACCAATTTTCATTTTACTGTGGTCATTTGTTATTATGGACATAATACATTTTGCCATTGGATTGAGAACTTTGAAGAAAGATGTCTTGGAACACAGTGAGAATTGCAGATATACAGATTTTGGGGAACACACAAGAGCATTAGACAGAAATTTTGAAATGTGTGAGAATATATTTGTATTTGCTCAGGAAAAACCCAGGTTAGGCCTATTAGCATAGCATAATTATAAATAGTAGCTCCTTTTTAATCTCAAAAGTGCTACAGCTGGGTGATAGATTATATGTAATCTGCCTTTAATCAAAGATATTTTGAGACATAGAGCAGAACAAGGGGTACATTTACAAAGGAAGAATAAATAGAATTACCATTAAGGACACCATAAGACCTCTGAGGAGAAATGACAACTAATAAAAACATCTGTTCCCTATTCTCACACTACAGGAAGAGAAGGTATGTGGCTGTTATACATGGTACTCTGACCACCACTACAATGGGCAGGAATACAGTAATAAATAAAATCCACATGAGTTCAAGAAGTGTCTTTTTTGATAGATATGTATGTAGATAGTTGATCTGGAGTTGATGAATATTCCAATTTTTACTCCACTGCTTTCTCAATATATTGCCTAAAAAATCATGTAACTTCTATAATTGCTAGCTGTGAAATCAAAATACACATTCCTTTTTTCCAGAACTGTGATAAGGATTAAGGAAGCAAACACAAGTAAAGGTCATTATAGGACATCTTGCATACAAAAGGCAATAGATAAACTGTAGCTGTTGCATATTACTATAATGACTCTAAAATTATTATTATTATTAATAACACTAACCAGGTTACCAAATTGTTTCAACTATTTCTTATTCTGGCCTTAATAAGGAGAATAAAAATAATATAAACAATTAAAATATTTTCTAAGGCCTTTTATTGGGACAAGTTAATACCTTTCTTCTGAAAGGTAATTTATCAAAATGTGCCAAGATCTTTGTGCATATTATTGAACCAGCATTTGTATTTATAAAAATTCATTCTTGTTCTTAAATAGAATCATTTCTGTAAATAGTCAATAGAGTGTAGTAAGTTGAGACATCGACTTTGAAGTCAGATAGCATAAAGGTTAAATTCACAATTATTAACTGTGCTACTTTAGTCAAGTTATAGAAAATCTCTGGCTGTTACATCTTTTTTGAAATGTATACAATTATATTACTTATCTCATGAGACTACTGGAAGGATAAAATTAAACTATGGGAATAAAGTGTAAGGGCTTTATTAAGTGTTCAGTAATTATTATCTTTAGATACAACCATTCACTTCTAAATTATTAATAATCATAAACAATAAGAAATTAGTTCAACTGTCTTTTAAAAAGAAAGTGATTCAATAAATTATGTGACACATACAATTACACAGACCTTAAAATTCTATAAAATATTTTATGTAACAATATAGCATTTGAAAATAATATTGTGTTTATTGTCCTTGCTTTAAATAAAACAATTTGAGCTTAAACATTTAAAAGTGGTCTTTTTTGCTTAGATAGGATTATACATAATTTTTTATTATTGTTTTCTCTATACTCAAATTTTTATAACTAATATGATTTACTTTTATAATCAAGAAAAGCTTGAAACTACAAATGAAGGAAGCCAGAAAATTGTATTTTGCTTCTCTACAATCTTGCCATCCTTTTCAATTGCTTCAAAGAACATTTCAATGTGGAGAGTGCAAAATTTGCCTTAAGTCTGGGTCAAAATTTTTAAATAATTTATAATTTACCAATTAGTTCAACCAATATTTATTATATTTATAAAGAATCTCTCTCTGAATTCAATTTGGCATCATATCAGTGATTCTACAGTTAACAAAACAGGTGCAGTATTAATGAGACCCAGGTAGGAAGGCTCCCTTGCAAAAATAAGTGTTTGATATCATCAAGTAGATAGGCTGTGTAAAATTACATAGCCATGTAGCCTTCAATTTCATTTCAGACATAGGACACTATCTTGTCTACTCAATGCAACAATCTGACAGCATTTAAGAGAAGAGAGTACCCTGGCTGGTGACACAGTGGATAAGGCACCAGCCTGCAAATCTAAAAGTCACTGGTTCAATTCCTAGCCAGGGCATATAAACAGGTTGCAAGCCAGGTCCGTAGTTGGAGTCAGTGAAAAGCAACCATACACTGATGTCTCTCTCCCTCTCTGACTCTCTCCCCCCACCTCTCTCTAAAAATAATAAAATAAACAAAATCTTAAAAAAAGAAAAAAAAAAAAAAGATTGTTCTGGCTGGTGTGGTCCAGTAGATGGAGCGCCAGCCTGCAAACCAAAGGGTCACTGGTTCCATTCCCAATCAGGGCACATGCCTGAGTTGCAGTCAAGTTCCCCAGTTGGGGACACACAAGAGGCACTGATATTTCTCTCCCTCTCTTTCTCCTTCCCTTTATCCTCTCTAAAAATAAATAAAATCATTAAAAAGAAGAAGAAGAAGAAGACAGGAACATACTTTTATTATTTCTGAGATAGAGAATAATAGCAAAACATTATTAAGAAAACTCATACCAAACTTTTAGACTTACTGCATATAGCAGCTTATATTTTACCCATGAAAATGTACACTGAATTTATAAGGTCAGTTTAACTATAAATATAGAACACTGATAACAAACAGGTATACATTTAATGCAAATAAAGCATGGTCTATTTAAAACTGGTCCTTATAATCTCTTGCCATAAACACACAGTAAAAGTCTGAATCCACTGTCACCCATTGATTGTCAAAATAAGGCAGAGAACAGTAGCTAATATCATCCTCCAGAAAAATGGGTCACTGCTAAGTATGAAAGTAACTAATTTAGAAGATGTTTTTCAATAGTATTTAGAGAATAACAGCAAAAGAAAGACAAACCCAGCTGATAAATGTTAGCATGACATAGGCTGCTAGTTAAATTCATATTCACTCACTTGTTCATTCTTATTGTCATATTTCCCCATTTATTTATTCTCTTTTCATTGTGTTGTCAGCAGTTGATGATATAGCAGAATTGGCATGAAAATCTTGTTTGCTATTCTAAACAAAAGACAAAAATTCCACCCCTTTATCTCTTCTAGAACTTTTACAGTTGGATGCAGTATGGACCTGACAGTTCCCCTTGCCATAATAAAGTATGTTGGGTAAGTCTTATATCAGAGCTGAGATTGCCTTGAAGCAAATGTGGTCTCAAATAGCACTACACTAAAAAGGTGTAGGGCTCATGAGTTTCTCATAAGAGGAACAGAGTAAGCAGGAAAATCCAAGCTCTAAACTCAGAAGACATCCTCTGGTACTGATTTCTGTCAACTCTTACTGTTTTCTCTCACAGAAAAACAGCTAGATACGATAAATGGTTTGGCAGATCCATACATAGCGATTTCTAAAATCACTTTATCTCTTTCATTTGTTTCACAATCAATGAGGCCAAATAACTGTGGTTATAAAGAATGGGGAATTCTTTTAAATCCCTTATTCCAGAATTACTTAGTCCAGCTCCCATACTTTAAAGGTGATAAAAATAAGATTAAAAATTTTGTCTACATCTACAGAGTCAAAAAATTGGAGGAGGGTCAAATATAAGTTTCCTTATGTTGTTTTAACATTTAGCACTATATCTCTTATCTCAACAATTGGATCTAAAGTTCTCTGAAGTTAGGTTGTAAGATATACTTACGCAGACAATCTAGGCAAGGAAGAGAGTGTTATTCAAAAAGCAGTACTCAAGGCCCTGGTGGCACAGTGAATAAGGTGCTGGCCTGCAAACTCTAAGGTACTGATTTGATTCCCCAGCCAGGGCACATAACCAGGTTGCAAGCCAGGTCTCCAGCCAGATCTGTAGTTAGAGGCAGGCGAAAGGCAACCATACATTGATGTCTTTCTCCCTCTTTGCCTCTCTCCCTATCCCTCTCTCTAAAAATAATAAAATCTTTTTTAAAAAAAGCAGTACTCAATAAATAATTCTAGTAAAAGTTGAATAAAAGAACTAATGTCTTACTCTGATAGTTAAATAGTGCCTTGTTCAAGCACTATATAAAATATTCTAAATGAACAGTATTAACAAATGAAGCAAGCAATTCTAAATTTTAACAGCAGGTGTCATAGAAAAAAAAAAAGACCACTGAAACTATCAAACATCATTTTTATCTTTGAGTCAGGAAGGTAGTAGGAAAAATATTTTCTACACAATAGCAAGATTTTGGTGGTCCCATCTCTCAATAAACACATAGAAGCAATTCTCTAAAAAATAAAACTCCAATAAACACACAGTAAGTTTTACCATCATAAGAAGTAAAAAAAGATTCAGAAACAGTTTGATAAAACTGTTTTTAAATGTAGAAAACTAATTTTAAAGGTAGAAATATTGACAAAGAAAAATATTACTACCAGGTGTCTCAAATGAAGATTGTGTTCTATTTGATGGCCCTCCTCAACACAGGGTGTTTCATACAACATAGCTTCTTAGGAGCCAGCTGGAATATCATTTGTGGCAGAACTTGGTAAGTCAGAAATCATCAATTCCATAGCACTTTCACTTTTGATTAGAGTCTGTTGATTCTGGTTGGGCATTGAATGTTTTTCAACTAAAAGCAAAAAATAAAATACTTTTATAAACTGTTTGGTGGAGTCAGCATAGATGAATGCCCCAGGAGGAAATGTTTATTGGAGTTGAACAATTGAAATCATCATAGTCACCCAGAAAGTTAAAGAGGATCTAATCCAGAGTGGAAATTAAAAAAAAAAATTATCACTGATATCCATGGAGGAATACAATTGATTCCATAATAATCATTGCCTCTAAGGGGATTCCAAACTTAGGATTTGATCAATGAACTTCAAACTCTGACTGATTCTAACTTTTAACACAAAAGAGTTTTTGAAAAGTACAGATGAGAGATATTCAAAATTTACTTATGATTACTATCAAAATTAATTTCTTATTAATATTCTAAAATTTGGTTCAGAAGCTATTGCTCGGCCTCTAAATTTAAAAAATTCTAAATATCCTATATAGCTACATAAATAAATGCCTTTGTAGCTTTACCTCATTGAAATCATTGTCTCATTCTTATAATTCACTCTTCTTCTTATCAATTCAACTAATCCAAGAAGAAATCAGAAAGTCATCTTAGATATTACTTCCTCATTCACACCATCCTTCACTATGCCCAGTCACTAATGTTTACTAGTTTTCTATCTATGTTGTCTCTAGACTATTTTTCCTATCAGACCTCTGTCTATATTACTATTATTGCTTTCATCTAGTTTTGTTCTTCCAAGATGGATTGTAGTATTTTAAGTGTCTTCTCTCAGCCACATTTACATCAACTCTTGACCTCTCCTAAAATGTTTTCTTGGTGGATTTACTGCTTTTTAAAAATCCTCCAGAACTTTAAAAATCTTAACCTACAGGGTAGATTCAATACTTTTCAGAATGATCTATAAATTCTTCCATTCTCTGGCCACTGCTTACATTGTTAGTCTCATCCCTTTTCCTATTCCTTTCTACCCATCCCTTAAGATTAAAAATCTGTGCAAAGCTGTTTTTGCCTGCTGTCTCAACTCCCCCAGCATTAGAGGTGATCATCTTCCCTTTAAGAATCCATAGTAATCCACGGTCCTACAGGCACAACTGTTCACAATTTATTCCTGTCACAGTGTATTGCAAATGACTGATTACATGTGTTCTCTAAAACAGAAGTGGCAAATGAGTTTATTTCTTTTGTGTGCTAATTTGAATCAATGGCTAGAGATTGCCTGGAATTACTGTTGAGGAATAATTGTTGAGAAGTTTACCTGACCTGCATTCAAGCTATAGCTGCTAGTAGAACCAGGAGAGAGAATGGTATTTGGACAAGCTATTTGTCATCCTTGTCTTAGACAGAGTCCTGGAAGGCAATGAAAAGGACTTTATTATTATTTTATTTTATTCTTGATGTTTGGAACAGTGTCTGGCACAAAAGTTAATTGAAAACATATCAAGAATCACTCATTCTAATTTGGAAGTTTGTACACCAGAATCCACACTCACTCTTTTCTGGTCCTTTAAACATAATTATGAAGTAATTGGGTAGAACTTTTACAACTTGTTTAAATAAAAGGATATATTAACATGTCTTTATGTGCAGGATGACAAAAAGCCTGGTAAGAGCGACATCTAAGTCATTCTAAACACAACTTTTAATCCTAGGAGTTTTGTAAAAATTTTCTTTTTTTAAATTTAATTTTATTATTGTTGTATTACATCCATCCCCTTTTTACTTTCCTCTGTCCCCTTCCCCACCCACCCACTCCCCCACAAAGTCAATCCCACATGCCCATGTCCATGGTTCTTCCATACTAGGTTCTTGTCTACACTGCTCCCCTTCTTTGCCTCTTCCTGCTCCTCCCCTCAACCCCCTTTCCCCTCCCCACTGAAGGCCTATTCCCTGTGTTCATATATCTGGTTCTGTTTTGCTTGTTGTTTGTTTTGTTCATTATTATCCTGTAATGGGTGAGAGCATATGGTATTTGTCTTTCACTGACTGGCTTATTTCACTAAACATAATACTTTCTAGTTCCAGCCACATCGTTGCAAAGGTTAGGAGTTCCTTCTTTCTTTCAGCTGTGTAGAATTCCATTGTGTAAATGTTCCAATGTTTTTTGATTCAATCATCCACTGATGGGCACTTAGGCTGTTTCCAGCACTTGGCTATTGTAAATAGTGCTGCTATGAACATAGGTGTGCATAGGTTCTTATGAATTGGTGTTTCAGGATTCTTTGGGTATAGTCCAAGTAGAGGAATTGCTGGATCAAAAGGCAGTTCCATTTTGAGTTTTCTAAGGAAACGCCATACTGTTTTCCATAGTGGCTGCACCAGCCTGCATTCCCACCAACAGTGCACCAGGGTTCCCTTTGCCCCACATCCTCGCCAACACTTGTTGTTTGTTGATTTGCTGATGATTGCCATTCTGACAGGTGTGAGGTGGTATCCTATTGTGGTTTTATTTTGCATCTCTCTGATGACTAGTGATGTTGAGCATTCTTTCACATGCCTCTGGGCCCTGTTTCTTGGACCATTATTTGACCCTTCCCAAGCTCAATGCCTTCATTAAGAACACAGGGATAATGAAATCTGCCTTGTAAGGATGCCACAGGAATTAGAAATAAAAAGCATCATTACATATTGAATCCTCAGTAAATGATAACTGTTAAGTATGTGCTATTTTGGTTCACAGCAAATTTCCATGGGGAGAAATATACTTTCTCAAACCCAAGGAAATACTTTTAGTCCCTTTTAAAAAGTATTTATCTGTTATTTCATAGGTTTTGTCAGTAACAGAATCAGTGAATATTTATTATACTTCTTACATCTTTATTTGTCATTGCCCTAGCCCTGAGTTCATGTGACATGGAAGCCTCATGGTTATTATCATAACTTTTAAGAATCAATAAATAATTGATAACAATGAAATTTTGTGCCTTTGTGTTTGCAACATTTTAATCTGTAGATTTTGAAGAGTTAAGGTTGTTTAGCTCTTGTTTTTTATATTTCTCATTCCAGTTTATATTTATCAAACCCCAAAAGAATTCCAAAAAAGCATAAATCTTTTTCAGAATCATTCAATGGATTCTTTGAATTCTTACATTATCAATATGGTCCTTTTCATAATATTTTCACAATGTGGCTGAACCAAAGATGGATATTTCCATGTGAACATCAAGCTGTTTAGGGAATAAAATGCTGATGTATACAGGCTAGTGTCAAGAATTGATAATGAGCAGAAACACACAGTTGAATCTAGTACATGCCATCCAGTTACTAACCATCACCTGCTAGGTTCCAAATTTCAACCTCATTTTATTTGACCCTACTGAGTGGGTGTTGTTATCCTCCAAGAAGGAAGTAAAAGGTTTAAAATATTAAGTCAAAGGAGTTACAGTATATTATGGAAGATAAGATGGTGGCAGGAGTTAAATGCTATCATTAACAATAAGCACTATCATTAACAATAAAAATAACCACCACTGTCCATGAATGTCTCCCATATGCTATGTGCTCTCCAATCTATAGGTGCTTGGGTGACAGATCTGAGATTGAAATCTATATTACTCTGATGTTTACCATCACATTCAATTTACTCTGAAACTAGATTAGTTTGAATATCTAAAGTCCTTTATTATTCAAGGCCAATCCTTATTCAAAGATCTTCCATCTTCCACAAAATAAAGTCTTAGCCCCTTGAGGACTGCCCACCATCATAGTGCCACCTAGATTCAGCCTTTCCATTAGGTCATCAAATGACCTATGTGCTATATTTGAGAAAATGAAAGCAAAGCTTTTGAAAGTGTTTTAAAATTGATGCATAAAAGTAAAACAAAGCCAAGCAGTCTGACATGGACAAAAACTTATAATTAATGAAGCCATGGACCCAAAATTTGTATCACAATGGAAAAATAACAAAAATCATCATCATCCTGTGTAAATACCTCAGAACAAGAAGATGAATCATAGCTTTGTAAAGTGTTGCCCTGTCAAGTTAATGTAATCATGATAAAATTTTTACTAAGGTTATCATTAAGTGTTTTATTTTTTAGTAGTTCTCTAACCTAGCCTCATTCTACCATCAAAACAAATTCTATAACAGTTCTGATGTTGCTTATCCCCATCTTAAATATTAAGAGAATGTTGGTCCAGTGCTGACTTGAATTGACAAACAAGTACCTCTTTCTTCTTTAAAAAATGGCTTTTACAATAGAAAGAATAAGCATGGACAAATGACATCAAAATGTTGCCACATGTAGGAGCAAGTTATATGAAGAGTTTGCTGCCATTAAAGACAACTGTGACTGAGAAATTATGTACTTATGAGGTAATCAGTAGCAAGTTAAATAGCTATGCTTCTAATAGAAGCAGGTGCTTTGTGATTCAGCAGTGTGAGAATCAATGGGCCTTGTGTGGAAATGTGCCATAAACAAGACCCAAAGTCTGACTTATGATTGTAAACAAGTAATGCAATTTCCCTAAAATACTGACCACATTTGCCAAGTTCCAGTTATTTCCACAGTTGTCTTGAAATCAATGGACATCTTTGTACCAAAACACAACTTTTATTGCTACTCTTTCACTTTGAAAAAAAAAGTTCAAAAATGGACTTTCAGGAGATTTTAAAAATCTAAAAAAGGATCACATACTACCTATTTCCTTAAATACACGGAGGATGTTTTGTGCTCTAAAAATAATAACAACTAAAAAGATTCATTACTTCAATCAAAAATTTCAGATTTTTTGGTATTAATATTTCTCCTAAACAAATGCCTGCCTGTAACAAAGGTTGTATACTGAGATGTTCTGTTAGGGTAAGAACCATACAGCGTCACTTAAAGCAAACAAAAATCATGTGTTTCTCAGTCAGCCAATGCTTATTCCTATTTCTTCTATTACACAGAAACAGGAATAGTTCAATGTGTGTGTGTTTGTGTGTGTGTGTGTGTGTGTGTGTTGGAGAGGACATGAGAGAATCAAATATTAAATAAAGCGGTATCTTTTTGTTCATTTCTAAATTTCATGGAATATTCACTGTCCCCAAAATCAAAGCTAATAGCATGAAGTTAAATTAGCAGGCCTCCAAATCACTATCATAATATCTGCCTTACTAAGCTATGCTATGACAACTGAGCATGATGATTACTAAGACACATTTCATAAAAGCTTGCCCATAACATTAAAAGTATATATTGGGTGGGCTGTGTAGCAAAATATTGCATTATATAGTTTCAAGTGGATATGAAATGCTTCCACCCATCATCTTTATGAATATGGTTTATACACAGCCAAGCACCTCAGAATAGTGCATTGGAGCAAAGCCCATAAAAGCTAGTATTCTTAACACCTTAAGAAAAGACAAGGGATTGGGGAGAAAGATGGCGACAGAGTAGAGAGCAGCACTGATGGTGTTCTTGAGTACCAAAGCAGGTGGAGGACAAGATAGGAGCGTGAGACATCTTCAGGACCCTAGGAATTGGAGCGGGCAGCATCTGGACACAGGGGAGCATAGCCCAGAGGCAGAGGAGGGCTCTGCCCAGAGGGGCGCATTTGACTGGGGCAGCTCCGGGCTCCCTGGCGACTGGAAGTCTCAACAGTGAAGTGCAGGCAGCGAGGGCGAATACCGTAGGGAACGTGGAATTGAACTCTTGCAGCGGAGGGACTGTGTGAGAGCCTCACTCCCGCAACAGGGAGAGGAGGCTCCTCGAGGGGCTAGAGGTGGAGGAGAAGAGTCCTGCGGGAAGCCAGAGCTGGGGAGCGGGGAAGTGCACAGCCTGGGCAGCAAGAGGGCCGAAAAAGGTGCTGCTGGGCCACCGGGGAAACGGCAGCTGGAAGCCCCTGCGAGGGGGGAGGCCCAGCCCTGCGCAACCACACAGACCCCCAGGCTCCAAGGAAACTCCAAATGGCCAGCCGGCCAGCTCGAAACTAGTAGTGAGGACAACTGACCCGCCATTGCCGGAGACAAAGGCTGCACCGCCCACACCTGGGAGGGGCTCATCACATAGGCCACGCAAAGGACTCCGAGGAGAGCTGGTTGGCTTGGAGGAGTGGTGCCCACCCCGGAAGGGCGGGACAGCGTAGGCGGACCCCAGACAGTGTTGATGGACAGGGGCGGCCTCCTTCCGGAACTACGGGGGTGGGGTCAGTCATCACAGGGACCAGCGAAGTTGCAGGCTGCCCTGCAGGGGTGCTGGGTGCTCCTCATGGGCAGGAACCTCTGCCAGGAGTGGGAGGGGGCTCCCTGAGGGCTCCAGAACACCAGCAGCCCTAAAACCCAGCCAGGCTGCTGAAAGCCCAGCCTACCTGGGGGCGGACACTCAGAATCAGCCCTACTGTGACAATCAGAGGCCCGGACACGCGCCAAGACCGGCTAGAATATAGACTATAGACTGTCAAGTCCTGACCAAGAAAAAGAGGCAGCATCAGAAAAGGGATTGCTGCCAATCTCAAGCACCTGAGTTATACCGAGAGCAATATGAACTATTAATCCCCAACATATCCTTTGCAAAACTATCTTCTCACATATTCTTAATCCCCCCCATACCTCAATCCACCTAAATACCCAAGAACCTCCCCCTACTCTCGAATTAAAGTCTACTCACTCTGTGGCTATAACACATTCCTAGTCCTCAATCTAAGTATTCCTCCCTTACCCAGCCTTTCTAAACCCTTTCTTTATTCTTTTCTTCTTTCCTCTTTTTTTTTTTTTATTTTATATTTTTAATTTTTCTTTTCCTTTTCTTCCTGATAAAGCCCACAGGTTCTGGCTCCACCTGGACCAATCAGAAATCATAAAGGGGGAACACACAGCTAAAACCTTTCTTTATTAATACTGATTTCTCCTTGTCTTGTGACTTTCTCCCCACTCTTTTTTTTTTTTCTTTGTTCTTTCTTTCTTTCTCCCTTCTTTTCTCCCTGATAAAACCCACTGGTCCTGGCTCCACCTGGACGAAACAGAGACCATAAAGGGTGAACGGACACCTAAACCTTTTCTTTATTAATATTGATTTCTCTTTCTCTTGTGACTTTCTCCCTTTTTTTTCTTTCTTTTTTTTTCCCCTCTGCTAAAAGCCCTCAGGTCCAGGCTCTATCCGGACCAGTCAGGGATTATTAAGGGTGAACAGCCATCTAAACCCTTTCTTCTTATTATTATTATAATTTTTATTTCTTTTTTCCTTTTGCATTTTTTTGTTTGTTTGGTTTGGTTTGGTTTTTTATTATTTGTTTTGTTGGGTTTTTAATTTTTTTTTCTTTTTTGTTATTTGGTATTTGTTTTTGTTTCTGCTAAAAGCCCACAGGCCCAGAATACAACCAGACAGCCCAAATAAAGGACACACCAAGAACAGCAAGTGGAGAAAATCTGGGAGACGGCAACACTGAACTCCACAAATCTCCTATCACAGAAGGGTGCTCAACTAAGGTAAGGAAGCAAAGCAGGTTAACTCAAGGAAAGAAAATAAATAAATAAATAAATAAAGAGCAAGCAAGAACAGACACCCAAAACGGGAGAAAAAAGAATCAGTCCATCACCAAAAGGAAAGGAAGAATCCCCAGAAAGAACACAAAATGAAACAGAGGCACCTGGAATATCAGATAAGGAATTCAAAAGAATGATGATGGAGAAGCTCAGTGAGCTCAGCCACATCAAAGAAAACTGTAAACAACTCCAGGAGAACTACAAACAACTCCAGGGAAATTACAAAGAACTCCAGGGAAATTACAAAGAACTCCAGGGGAATTACAAAGAACTCCAGGGAAATTACAAAGAACTCCAGGGAAGTTACAAGGAACTTAC
>PVIW01011287.1:0-38558 GCA_004026585.1 Noctilio leporinus
GAGTCCTTCTGCCCTTCGGTGTGAAGGTACTTTCAGTTCCAGAATTGCCTCTCTTTTTGGTAGCAGGCGTGTATAAGTAATTCCAGCCTTGCTCCTCTAGAGGCACCATGCCATCCTGTGAAAGAAGATGTTCAAGAGCCTCCAGTTGGTTCCCATGTGATTCCAGTTAATACCTCCTGTCAGGATGGGTGAGTATGAGGTCCATTCAGAGGGGAGGGGGTCTCCACTTGGTTTTGGGCAGTAATTCTACTCTCAGCTTGTCTGGATGACTCTTTAGAAGTTTCTCATTGCTTCATGCACAGAGAACATGATGTTCCAAAGGTCCATCTAGCACCTCTGCCTTTTTAGTTCTTTCTTGACCTGGTAATGGCTTTGGCATAAGCAACTCTAAATCTAACAAGTTGTTCTTACTTGGAGAGTCAAGGGTTTGAATTTCTCTTTACCAAAATTCTAACTTAGGAGTTTCTGTATTTGCGGTGTGAGGAGGCCAGGTTTGAGAGGTGTGATACTGGGAAGAAACAACAGGTTACAATCTCCCTCTAGGTACCGGCTGACTGGTCATACTTACCAGAAGTGTCAAGATATTGGGAATGGGGTTTGGTTCCAAAAGATTCCACTCTGTAAAGGTAAGACACGTTAAAGTTGCCAGCAGGGTAGTAAGGCATTAGAGGGGGCAGGCCACTGAAGAATTAGTCTATAATTACCACAGTGGTCTGTGTTCTATCTCAGTGTACCTAAGATAAGGAACATCTTAGCTTTCACTATTTGGTCATCACTGTCATTGGGAAGCAATGTTGTCAAGTAGGAACTGAGTGTTTGGCATACATCTGCTAAATCATATGTATAATAGGTACGTTATATATATAAATTTATATTTCTACTTTATGGTAATATAGTTGTATTTCTTATTACATTACCATATTAAAATTTTTCAGAATGAATAGGTATTATTTATATGGACAAAAATATTAATAAAACTATTTTAAAGAAAACCTTGTCAATCTAAATAATTTTATATGTATGTGCAAAACATACAGTTGCATAGCTTCCTTTGTGTCTGAATGGTGACTGTCCACCTTGGCATATTTGCTGAAGCAGGATTTCCCAAATTTGTTCTGCAGTTATTTACTGTCCACCTCCACCAGTGACTGCCAATGGGAGGCACACGGATGTGATGGCAAGTCATTTTCTTTGTGGAAGTGAAATCTCTTATGCATGTGACCCAGGATTCTCTCTTCTGGGAGAGAAAACTATACGCTGCATAAATGATTCTAGAGGACGTGGATCTTGGAGTGGACCTCCTCCCAAGTGCTTAAAAACTGCTCCTGTGACCCACTGCTCTAACCCAGAAGTCAAACATGGATACATGCTAAATGAAACTCGTTCATCATATTCCCACAATGACATTGTATACATTGCTTGCAACCCTGGCTTCATCATGAATGGCAGTGACTTGATTAGGTGTCACACCAATAACAAATGGGTGCCAGGTATTCCAACTTGTATCAAAATGGGTAAGTTACTTTAAGAAATTAACTATGGGATGTTGCTCAAAATAAGGAAAAAACTTTTTGAATCTACACTTGCTATTTGACCTAAAGAAAAGCATGTAAATGCTAAGGCAATTATATTGTGTACAGGATACCTGCCTTATCTTTTCACCCAATTCTTTTTTCTTCTTTCCCTTCTAAGTGGGTTGAGTGAAAATATATGAAAGGATAATTGTTCATTTCCAAGTTAATAGTGTCCACAAAACTTACTATTTTTATTAAATGAGAATGATAAGAACGCATCTACCATTTGCAGACAGGGGGGTGGGAGCTAATGTTGACAGTAATATCACTTGATAATTGAATATTTAAGGCTGTAATACCAAACAGGAGAACTTTGGGTATTCTGAGGAGTGAAGTTGGCCTTCAGACCCTTTGAATTGTCTTTCTTGTAATTTTAGTTATCATTTGTCAGTTTTATTTCTGTCAGTGACTAGGTGACCATCTACCATAGAGGCTGGCAATTGGTGACCCAAGAACTGAATTCAAGTCACCAAAACTGTTCTCTTTAGCCAAGACAATAGTCACATTTTAAGTGAAACCCATATTCTCAGCCCAAGATAAGTGTTGAACCTGTGCGACTTAGTGAGGGTCCCCTCTGCTCTCCTGCAAGGCAGCAGTTGCTTGAATTGGGCTCTGGCCATTGTTTTTCGAAAGGCAAGTTCTTTCTCTCCTGTGATACATCAAAGGAAAAGGAAGACTACTACTGGCTGGTGGATGACAATGGTGGGCTGCAGCCTAGATGTTTCATTACCTTCCTTTTGATGTTTTCATTCAGTTCATATACAACATAGGTCACCAGTGGAAATCTCTGTCCAGGGCTGCTTGGTTTGGTGGAATGGATACTGTCACCAGGTTCCAGTTAGCTGGCTTGTTGCCTGCCTTCGCTCTGTACTGCCGTCCCCCACAGATAGTCTTGGCTATGTGCTCCTCTGTGCTAAATTAACGACCCTCTTTTATTGGTGTCAAAGCTCTCGCAAGATGTCAAACTCCACTTAAGATCCTCAATGGGAATCATACTGGTGGAGAGAGGGCTAGGTTTTCTCCTGGAATGTCAGTCCTGTACAGCTGTGACCCAGGCTACCTGCTGGTGGGAGATGCACTCCTTCATTGCACACTCGAGGGAACCTGGAATCAGCCTGCTCCCAACTGTAAAGGTGTGTTGCCTATTTAACATTTTAAGTCAAATTGGTTCCAAATAGATATTTGGTACTTTCAAGTTAAGTACTGTCGAGTTAAAATTACCAAGTAAATGCTTTAATTAAATCGTTGAATTCAATGCATTTTAATTGGACTAATGTATTAATCCATATGCCACAAAATAAGAAAAATGCCTGAGGGTCTGATGAGAAATCACATCTGCAGTCACTTAAATTTAGGAAGTTGAAGTGCTTGTGCTTAGGAAACAACCAAAGGGTATTACACTGTGATAACAATTATGAAAAGTATGCATCTGATAAAATACTAATGAAAAAGCACATGACCTTTTGCAGTGTATTTCCTTTGAGTGATGGTGGGATTATGGGTACATGTTTTATAAGTTTCAGAATATCATTTTTATTAGGTATATGGAATATGAGAAGTGAGTTAATATGAGGAGGGATCCAAAAACCTAGAATTTTTTTTTTAATTCTGTACTTATTCAGAAGGTACTCAGTCACCTTCAAAGTATTCTCCACTTGATGCAGTGCACCTACTGAGACATTTTTTCCACTGCTCAAAACAGTTTTTGAACTCATTGATTTTAGTGCCTTTTAGTGCTTCTACTGTTTTTTGTTGTTTTTTTTTTTTTTTTTCATCTCTTCCACACCGGTAAAATGTTTCCCTTTGAGGACTTTTCATCCAGGGAAACAAAAAAAGTTGCCTGTGGTGAGATCTGGTGAATAGGGAGAGTGGAGTATGGGGGTCAAAACTACTGACCACTCACTCAGCACAGAGTGGGCAGGTGCACTTGTAAGTCACCCATCATGAAATGGGCAAACACATTGAAAGAGTCTTTAAAAACAATTCACCGAAGCCAAATGCAGCCTCTCACAACAACACCAGCTGGTGCACTGTTACAGATGGATTCCTAGATCACTTACCTGGGGGAAGTACAGTAAGCCTGTACTTCAAGGGACCCACACACTATAGCAGATGATTCCATTTTGGGGGTCGCCCCTTGTATGCAATATTTGTTGAGCACTTTTTCCTCTATGTCTGATACTGTGCACAGCATTTACTCAAATTACATTGTCATTTAATCTTTCTGAGAACTATATGAAGTTGGTACCATTATTTTTCCTATAGTAGAGATGAAGTCTCAGTAGAATAAAGAGATTTGTAACTTACAAATTCATACATTAGGAAGTCCTAGCACCAGGATTTAAATCCAAAAATCTCAGTGTTGATCCCTCCATGGAAGTGATGAAAGAAGAAAGGAGGAAGTTTGTACATGTATGAAGAACTGAAGAGTAAGAATCGACAATGATAAAGCCGTAATTCAGCCCTCACAATTTCTCTAACAAGTCATTAAAATAAACAGCTACTAGGTTAGGAATTAAAACACAAGGAAGGAAAAGAATTCTGGTTTAAATTACCTAGAGGATATGAGATAGACGGCTGACACTCAGACTCTAACTACTTTAATATCAGTTTGTTATTTCAATGAGGCTTTACTTACTGAGAATGAACTAAGTTGGTCTCATAAAGCTTTTCATTAAGAACAGAATCTACTTCATTGGTAAATTAGGTTCCTTTGATTGCAGAGGTAAACTGTAGCTTCCCAGAGTATATGAATGGAATGCAGAAGGGGCTGAAGTCTGGGAAAAAGTATCAGTTTGGAACAATCGTTACTATGGAATGTGAAGAAGGATATATCCTGGAAGGCAGTCCTCAGAGCCAGTGCCAGGAGGATCATGGATGGGACCCTCCCCTGGCTGTTTGCAAATCTCGAAGTAAGTGCACGGGACTTGGCTGGTAGTGGTCTCACTGGTTGAAAAGAAGATGAGGGTTATCCCGCAATGTTAGGGACTCCTGGGTTTTAAATTGATGTAGGCCTGTGACCCTACATCAGGGTCTGGTACAGTAACAGACAAATTTGAAGTTGGTTATCCATTCTAGTAAAATCAAAACTTTCTGAGGATGAGGGAATGTAAAGAAAGAAAGAAAGAGCACTAACCTAAAAGGTGAAACACTCACAACCTTCCATTTTGTAAGGGGCAGCTGCCAAGACTTCTCTTGCTGCTGAATGTTGATTTAGCTCACCAACTTGACAGTGACCTCAAAAATATGTTAACAAGTCAGTTATAGCAGTTAATCTTTGCATTCTAACCTGGGAACTTCCTAAGTCTATTGGTTTTTTAGTTGATGAACCACCCCAACTTAATTTAAAAAGTGAAAATTCTTTAAAGTCCAATGAGTTGTAATGTAAGAAATGAAGGAAGAGGGGGTAAAATTAAGGTTCCTATTTATCTTTTTAGGTAGACTTGGAGGGACAGCAATGTTAACTCAGAGAGAATGTTAACTTTGGAACAGTGCTGTGGGACTTTGGGCTACACTGATCCAAGTATCTGGACTAATATGCTCATTCTTTTGGTTTTTCCTTAGGTTCACTTGCTTTTTTTATTGGTGGTAAGTTTTCTTAAATAATGAAAAAGACATTCTAATGATGTTTTATAAAAATTTGTATAAAATTTAAGTTCTTGTATTCTGCTTGCTTGTTACTAATTTTTTCTCTAACTCTAACATTTATGGTGTTTTAAGGAACTTTTAATATGCCCTTCACATTGCTAACTGTCACTTTTGGATAGAGTTGAATAAATAATTTGAATAGCTTTTAAGTTGAAAGTTTTAGTTTATATTTACTCTTGGTCTTTTGCATGATTTGGTACTATCAAAAAAGGCTGGTTTATTCTATAATAGAAAAATACTATATTTCACAGGGGAACATTAAATGTGGTTATGCAAAGTCATGAGATCCTGGTGTCCTGAGCTCCTAATCTTACCCCAGTGACAAGAATATTACTAATAAAGCCGAAAGGAACAGGAAAAGCCAACAGATCTGACTAGAACCCTGTGGTTAAACACTTGGTGCTTTAGATTAAATGTGGACTGGATTGAATCAGAAAAACCTTAAGCCCAAGTATGATTATTTAGTAATTCTATATTTATATGGCTCAGAAAGGATAAATACAAAAGTAACATACCATATTCTCCACCATGAGGAATAGACCCCATAATCCCTTCAAAACTATATGGGTCATGTTTGTCTGGCATTTGATACTTACTGTTTTGTTTCCTAGGTATTTCTGTAGGTTCTGTGGCTCTTCTTTTCTTGATTGTTGTCACCTTACACATGATAATAAAACACAAAGAACGGTAAGTTCAATGCATCCTTCACAAAAATTCAATGCAGGTTTCAGCTTCTTGCCTGAAGCTAAACACAGAAGTACAAGTTACATGAAAGGAGTGCAGCAATGTGCGAACTGGAATGCGGTGTGTTATGCTGTATGCAGGAAGCTCTGTCTGTAAGAGCTTAAAACACACTGAACACTTACTTAAATGACACATAAGCAGATGACAGATTCTACAAAATATAGAAAATAGAAACAAAAAATCCTAGTGGTAACAACAGTATGTATTTTGGTATATTTCTATCTGATCTTTTTCTCATAGTTTTTCTTTTCTTTTTATTCTTTTTTTTTAAAGATATTATTTATTATTTCCAGAGAGAGGGGCAGGGAGAGAGGCAGAGAGGGAGAGAGACATCAATGTATTGTTGCTTTTCACCTGCCTCCAGCTACAGACCTGGCTGGAGACCTGGCTTGCAACCTGGTTATGGGCCCTGGCTGGGAATCAAACCAGAGACCTTTGGGTTCACAGGCTGGTGCCTTAGCCACTTGCCACCAGCCAGGGCTTTTTTTCTTTTTAAACTAAATTTTTGGTATCATAATCTCCTGCCTTAATATTTTTCATTTTATACCTATGCATATTTTATGTCTTTAAACCATGTCTTCTTTTTCATTACATAATAGCATATTGTTTTATGATATGCACTTCTGTATTGTGGAAATATTAGGTTGTTTCCACATTGATTGTGATAATAAATAAAGATATGAGGAATATCTTTTAATAAACCTTTTCACATGAACCTGTACTTATATATATCGCTGGAATTACTAGGGATAAGTGTATGATATTTTAAGATGCTTAATATACAATGCCAAGTGATTTTCTAGAAAGTTTGTGCTAACTTGATCATATATCAAATTATTAATGTATTTGTATATGTTGTGTTTCTGAACTCCTTTTTCAGCTTTATTGCTATGTCTATTTTGTCAAAGCCACTTTGTGTTGCCCTGGCCAGCGTGGTTCAGTCAGTTGGGCATCATCCTGCAAACCAAAAGGTTACTGGTTCGATTCCCAGTCCAGGCACGTACCTGGGTTGTGGGCTGTATGCTCTGCCCTTTCTGTTGCTTGCAGAAGGCACAAGGCAATCAACTGATATTTCCTTCTCACATGGATGTTTCTTTCCTCTCTTTCTCCCTCCCTTCCTGTGTTTCTTCAATAAAATAATTTTTTTTTTCAATTTAAGTTTAGCCCTGGCTGGTGTGGCTCAGCGGATTGGCGCCAGCCTGCGAACCCAAGGGTTGCTGGTTTGATTCCCAGCCCCGGCACATAACCAGATTGTAAGCCCGGTCTCCAGCCAGGTCTCTAGCTGGAGGCAGATGAAAGGCAATCATACATTGATGTCTCTCTCCCTTCCTTCCTCCCTCTCTGCCCTTCTCTCTAAAATTAATGAATAAAATCTTTTATAAATAATTTTTTTTTTTAATTTAAGTTTAAAATAAAGCCACTTTGTGTTTAATAAGTATGGCTTTCTACTATTTAGTAGGGCAGGAATGCCTTCATTATGGTTTTTTAAATGATATTTTCCCTTTATTCTCTTCAGTTTGTTCTTTCAGATAATTTTTTGATCAGTTGTCATTTTCTAAAACCAGATATATTGTGATTGCATTTAAGTCTATAGATTAATTGGTGTCTCTTCTGCAATGTCTTCTCATTCATAACCATAGTAGGCCTTATGTTTAAGTAATCTTTCACTTACTTTGTTGTTTTCATGACTACTTAAGTATATTATGAGGCTTCTATGTTTTATTATATTATGTGTTACTATACAGCAACTAGACAGTTACTGTTTTTTATTTATTAATTTTAATACATTTGAATTTATAATATATGTCATGTGATATTTGGTGAGGATGCAAAACAAATGATCAGTATTTGAGATTTTTTATCAGAAAAGGTTCCACATTGAAGTTTATTTGTTGCTTCTCTGCCTTTCATGTATGATCTTGTATGATCTTGTAAAAGATCATACAAGATATTTTAATAAAATCTAAATATTGTAATAACCAAAAGTTATTATTTTATGATATTATTAATGAAGCTTATTAGCTGACCTCTTAAATACATAGGGAGTGATATGCTATAAGTAACCTTAGAAGTAATCTTTCTTTCCCAGTAATTTTGTAATACTTTATTTCTGAGTTCTGCATGGTAGTAGAATCATATTCTCATGTCCTCTGCTAATTTCAGCAAAGTGGTTTTAGAAGCACAGGAAACTATATGAACTTTCAAAGAGGGAAAGTAAAAATGCCCTCTTAAAAATCATTTAAAGCTTTTAGTGCTATATGACCATGTAAGGATTTTTAATTAAACATCAAACATTACAATTTCCTTACAAGTTAGATTGGAAAATTGTGTCCCAAAACAGTAAATATATAATTACATCATAAGATGAAAGCTTCTTCCTGATTTTTTCGAACTAGGGGTTGTAGTTATTAGTCATTTAGTATTCCTGATCTGCAATAAAGCTGCCTAATACCAATTCTCAACTTGGACATCTAGCAGCCTAGCAAATTGTTTATATTAATGGGCTTTTACCAAAAAATGAGGATTATAGTGACTATTTCATAGGACAATAAAATGGACTCATCCATTAAAAGTATTCACCAGGTGTTGGGAATTATGGAAAGAAAACAACTGTTACATCTTTATAAAAATCATAGCCAATGATTAAAAATTTTATTTTTTTCTTCCTTCATCCACTTAGCAATTATTACATAAATACAAACCCGAAAGAAGGAGATCTTTATTTAGAAACACGAGAATTATATTCTATTGACCCACACAATCCAGCAAGCTAACCAGAAGATAAACAGGTATCTAATGAAATTTAAATATTTTTGTTAATTTTTGTGTCAATTTTTGTCTATTTATAGTTATCAAAAAGCATGATACTATATTGCGTAGTTCTTTAAATCATGCATGGAAATTGTTAATTTACCTACATCCTATTGCCAACTAGGATAACTCATTCGTGCATTCAACAATTATTTAACAAGGGAGAGTAAAGGGGATAAAATGAAACAATCGTAACACAACAATGATAAATTAATAAAAAGTCAAATATGTAAATAAATAAATATTAAGAATAAAATAAATGAGATAATATTATGAAAAGAAATAAACCAGGAGAAAAAGAATAGTGAAGGCTGGGTAGTTGGAAGGGAATTTCTCCCTAGGAAAATGACATTTGAGTCACGTAAGGAAGAATTTTCCAGGAAGAAAGATCAGTGACATAAAGGTGTTGTCTACATGCTGTGGCCAGTATGGCTTAGTATGGACTGACCAAGGGTGAAAGTGGCAGAGAAGAAATCAGAGCCCTGGCTGGTGACACAGTGGATAAGGTGCCAGCCTGCAAAACCAAAAGGTCACTGGTTCAATTCCCAGCCAGGGCACATAACCAGGTTGCAAGCCAGGTCTCCAGCCAGGTCCCTAGGTTAAAGGCAACCATACATTGGCGTCTCTCTCCCTCTCTGCCTCTCTCCCTTCTCCTCTCTCTAAAAATAAAAATAAAAATAATTTAATCTCAAAAAAAGAAAGAAAGAAAGAAAGAAATCAGAGAGGTAAGAGGAGTGTGACAATGATCGATCACAAAGGGTATGTTGGGTCATTCAGTGAGCTTGTGTTTATCCTGAGATGGGAACCATTGCAGGTGTTGACCAGGGGAGGAAATGATCATTGTAATTGCTGTGTCAAGGACAGAGTGTAGGAAGTCAAGGGCAGAGATGAAGAATCAATGAGGACTCTACCACGATAATTCGGGCAGTGAGCCGTACCACAAGCTGGTGAGAAGAGGTCAGGTTCTGCATGCATTTTTAGAATAATAACAAGCAGAGTCACTGCCAGTTTGTATCAGAAAATGAGAGAAAAGAAGGAGTCAGTGATGATGTCAACATATTTTGGCCTGAGCAACTGGAAGGATAAAATTGCCCTGAATTAAAACTCCTGAGAATGTATTCAAAAACCAGAAGTGGAGATATAAACTAGAGTTCCACTTCAGATACATTCAATATAAAATATCAAATAGACATCTAAGTAAAAGTGTCAAGAAGGAAGCTAGGTATACAAAATAGGTCTGAACTCAAGATACAAGTTTGGGCCTTGTCAGTGCATGGACTTACATAACAAAAAGATTGAACACGATTACCAAGGATGTGAAAGAGACTAGAGAAAAGGTCCAAGGGCTGAGCCTTGGATCCTTCAACATCAGGAGTTATGGATGAGAAGGAACAAGCAAAGAAGCAAAGAAGTATCCTTGATACAAGAGAAAACAGCCTGAGTGTGGTTGTCCGAAAGTCATATGAAGAAAGAAATGTAAGGAGGAGGAAGCAATCAACTGTCAAAAGCTGCTGATCAAGAAAAAGGAGTTGTGAAAACTGCCTCTGTGTTTAGCAGCACAAAACTTGGTGAACTTGACAGGGACTGTCCTGGTGGAAAGAATGGAAGCAAGATCCTGATTGAGGTGAGCTTAAGAGAAAATGTCAAGAGAAAAATTGGAGACAGCATTAAACATCATTTAAATGAAACTTTTCAAGGAGTTTTTCTATGAGGAGGAGCAGATAAGAAGCGTGATGGCAAGAGTCAGAAGGAAATCAAGGGAAATACTTTAAGAACGGAGAAAGGGCAGTTACACGGCTATCCCAAGGTGCTGGTGAGATTGATCTAGGTAGGAGAAGGTGGGAAAATGGTGGCAGGAAAGCAAAGGCAAGATTGCTGCAGCAACGCCTGGGTGAGCTAGACAGAATGGCATCTAGTGGGCACGCAGGGGAGTGCAGACCTTAGGGGCGGGGCCTTAGGGACAGGAGGGGAAGAAGAGCATGTGGGTGCAGATGAAGGCAGGTGGGGAGATGCATGTGTTCTCCTCTGGTGATTCTGTTTTTGCACTGAATAGAAAATGATCATCTGAGAGGAAGATTGGGAAGGGAGATGACAGGGATTAAGGAGAAAGCAGAAGGCATTAAGTAGCCACCATGCATTGGCAGGCAACTTCAAGGGTCCGCCTGAGGTGTCCAGGAGAAAGTCCAAGTGAGCAGTTGAAGACTTACTGTTGGCAGGCATTATGCTGAGAGTCTCTCATGCCTTCTCTCATTTAGCCCCGGCTGCCCCACTGAAAGTTGAGTATTGTCCCAAGACAATACCAAGGTGAGCCAATATCCAAGATGACCAAAGCCAGGGCTACAAGTTTCTCTTGACCATGGTCTTGAGTTAGCAATTGGCAGAGGTAGAATTCAAGCTCAAATATGACTTCAAACTGCTTTCTCTTGTATGATCTATTAAATAAAAGATACCACCTCTGCCCTCTGGGAACTAATTTCAGGGGAAAAGAATAGATACATACATATTACGGGGTAAGAATGCATACTGTGAACAAGGTACAGGAAAACTGCTATGGCATTGGAAGTAGAAAGGTTACTTGCTGCTGCTGAGTTATAGAAAAAGCAAAGAGAAACAGGGGAGGCCATGCCAGAGTGACCCCTAAATCCAAACCTGCAGGATCCAAAGTAAAGCTATATATATATATGGGACTGATACTTGTTGAATAAACATATGAATAAATGAGAATGAAACTGTTGCTTCAGTTTCTCCTTCGCTTTTATGCATGTTCCCATGTTGTGTTATCTTAAGAAAGACCTTTGAACATAACGATAGCTCTGACTAAACTCGATGCTTTATTGGTTATAGACTTGTAATTGGTATATATAGAGAATGTTAACACTCCCATTATTTAAACTTTGATTTGCACCACCACTAGTCATGCTGCCACTTGAATACAGTATTTCCGTTTCCATGTAGGCCTTCTTGCTTGGAATTCAAATGAATATGGATTAGAAAAAAACCATTTGAATATCAGCAAGTCTATTTGTATGAACTCAACATCAGCGAAATGATTTCACAAGCTACTTCTTCCTATTTGCACTTACTCTCAAGCAGAACAAAGAAGGTTTGCTTGATGACAAAGATGGGATCCCAGTGTTACTTCTGGACATGCTCTTCAAGGAGTTTTTGAAGCCTCCTCTCTGATGTGCCTGGAGCCAGGTTGTGGCTGCAGTCAATTGCATAGCTCTGAAAGTGTCACCTTTTCAGGAGAAAAGCACTAAAAAAGAACTGGGCTTCTATGTAAACTCTTGTTTTGGTAATCAGCGTGGTTATTGTTTCTGTATGCTTTTGGTTATTGCAAGGGTGTCAAACTCATTTTCACTGGGGGCCACATCAGCCTCACCTTCAAAGGGCCAAATGTTATTTTAGGACTGTATAAATGTAACTGCCCCTTAACAGTGAAGCCAGCTGGGTGGAAACAAGGTGCCCGGTCGGATAAAACAAGGTGGAGGGTGGGATTCGGCCAGTGGGCTTTGTGTTTGCCACCCGTGGGTTAGCAGGTACTTTCAATAACTTAGGCAAAGTATTAAGCCTTTCCTATGATAATCCTGGACATAACCTATATCAACAGTCTGAGTTTATTTTAATAATAGCTTTTTTCTCAGATGGCTAAATAGTTTACTTTTATTTTTGCCTGGTTTCAGCTTTTCTCACACTATATACTTTTTGTTCCATGATCATAGTAATTCAAACAATATATATTTTTAATTTGGGGAATGTTTTAATTCTTAAATTTCTGTATACAGCTCAATCTTTAGATATATTTTTAGCCATTTTGTCAGAAGCTCTGGTTGCTTGTAAAATGTCATTTAATAATATGTACATTAAGGCCCTGGCTGGTAGCACAGTGGATAAGGTGCCAGCCTGTGAACCCAAAGGTTGCTGGTTCGATTCCCAGCCAGGGCACATAACCAGGTTGCAATCTAAGTCTCCAGCCACCTCCATAACTGGAGGCAGGTGAAAAGCAACCATACATTGATGTTTCTCTCCCTCTCTGCCTCTCTCCCTTCCCTTCTCTCTAAAAATAATAAATAAAATCTTTAAAAAAATAATAATAATATGTACATTAGCTATTCAAATAAATTTTTGTCAGGGCCCACCTGGGAAAACAGAAACTTGGGAGTCCCGAGAAGGCCAGGCTAAACCTGTAAGTCCTGACCAGAAGACTGGGAATGCTGAGTACATACATGTTTCCATGTGAAAACCAGTGGCCCTGGGGGAGGGGCACTAGGTCATGGGAAAATACTTTAGTTACTATGACTCCGGGCCTGTTCTCTCACCTCACCTAATCCTTTGTTGTATCAGCAGAAGTTTTTAAAAATTTGAATGCACATCCTGACCTGAGTGAGATCCCCCTGCTCCTTCAATTGTTTTTGTCCTTTCCCCTATAATTAGCATTGATTAGCATTGATTGATAAACTACATGCCTTCAAGTTTACCCCTTTCAATAAAAGATCTTTGGGAACAAAGAACTGGGCCTTTGGCTTGGAGCCACTGGTCAGATCTTCTTCCCCTTAGACAAGAGTTGTTTGGGATGGTTTATTTCATCAGTGGCACTGGGGATTTTACTGCGGGTCGGGATCCCCCACAAATTTTATCTTTAAAATGACTTGCCTTATGTGATTTTTTTTTTTTCTGGAGTCAATAAATTCTTGAATGACAAACATAGTCTTAGGGGTTTTAAAGTTTCTGATTTGACATTTATGAATTCTGAATGCTACCAATCAATCATTTTCACCAAACTCCCCACCCACAAACTCGATGCTCTCTTCCTCAAGACATTCTCTTATATTTCCCTAGCCATCACCTTTCCCTAGCCCTCTCACCTCTCTCTACCTCCAAGTTTATCTACAGCCACTCATCATTTCCACATGTTTCACGGATTATACTGCTCTCTCCCAGCTTCTTCTCTTCCTTCCAGAACATTGCTCCATCAGTTGTACCCTCTCTTCACGGGCTCCTTTCCACCTGCAAACTGGCTTAAGCTAATACCTGTTCATCTGCAAGTGACAGGCCATCTCACACTGGTTTGAACCAAAATGGGATTTCATTATATCACAGGAATAAAGAAACCATGGGTGTGGCTCTTTTCACTCAAAACAGAAATTAAATATTCATAGTACATCCTCAGGCATCTGTTCTATTCTCTGTTTCTGCTTTCCCTGCTGGCCTCAACCAGTGGTAGACACTCCCTAAAACCTGGAAAAATATTTGCTGATAATGCCAAACTCACATCTTGTCAGCTTAGCATTCCAGCAAAGAGCTTCTCCTGTCCAACAACTCCTTCAAAAATCCCTTCGTTAGCTCTCATTTGTCCAAAACCTGATCGCATGTTCCCAACTGAACCACTTACTAGAATCAGAAAAGTGAAATAGCCGATGACAAGGACTGAACTGCCCACCCAGGCTTGCAGCTGGGAAGGATTGACCAACCTCAGCGGTTCTCAGCGGGGTGATCAAGTTCCCCCGGAAGACGAGGGCAATGTCTGTAGACACGTTTGGTTGTTAGAGCTGGAGGAGGTGGGCGTTTTGGCATCTAGTGGGGAGAGGCCAGAGATGCTGCTAAGCCTCCCACAGCGCACAGGGCAGCCTCCCACAGCAAAGAATTAGCTGGGTCAACAAGTCAATAGTGTGAAGGTGGAGAAACCGTGGTCCATGTGAACCACATGGAACTAAGTGAAAGAGGGAATTTCCCTTAGGAATAATCAGGGAGCCAATTCCAGTTGCAGGGGCCCACTTTAAGCAGCAAATATTCCCCATACCTGCCATCTGAGAACAATTCCTCCCAAACCACCCATGTTTCTCTCTTAAATGAGCCCCCTTCTCTTTTGCACTAAATGACCTGGAAAAATGATAGCTGACTGCAGCTACCTCAGTCATTTCACTCATTCATTCAACAAATAATTATGTAAATCTGTGTGCCCAGAGATAGTTTAGGTCATGGCATATTAGTAGTGATAAAAGGACAAACATGTCCTTGTGTAAATTTCATTCTAGAGAAGAAAGACAATCAGCAGATTGCCAGATTTAATTTAAAAAAAAAGAGAGAGAAATACAACTTTTAAATTATATACACAGTAAAAAAGGAAGGAAAGTTCAATGAATGTGCAATGGTTCATAGTGACTATGGAAGGCTTCACTGATGGTGTCTCATGTGAGCAAAAGAACCCAAGATGAGGGAGGCAGCCACACAGGTAGGTCTGGCAGTGTTCCAAACACGAGGAATATTAGAAGGAACACAAAGGGACTATGCCTGTTGTGTTTAGAGAAATAACTTGTTCGTTTTGTAAATTCAGAAAGGGGGAAACAATGGTGCTGGGGAAAGAGAATTCCTGAAGTGATGTCCTAAAGCCACAGGTGGTCCGTGATGCACTAGGGGTCACCCTGGGACAGCAGTGTGCACAGCAGGCCACACCTACAGGGGAAGGAAACCATACAGGCCAAATACAGGTCTTTGTCTGGAGGGATGAGAGAGTTTAAAGTTTGTGAATGATATAGGAGACATCTGCATTTAATGTCACTATAAAAATATGAAATAGTTACAGGAGAATGAGAAATAGGTAGACTAGGCCAATACAGTAGGAATACCTGGCAGCATTACAATGGTCCATTTGAAACGAATGGTCTTTAAATTAAAACTAGCCATCATAGATACGGCTTTTTCTCCACATTCAGTTTCTTGAGGACAGGGGCAAAATTATGGAGAATTGGCTCTAACCAAGATTGTTTTTGTCTAATAGTGATTCGCAACCGGTATACTGAGAGATGTACACTGGTGGGTCACAAGACTTCTTTTCCCTTAGGTTGTCAAATACAAAAATTGATGACAGCCAACACGACAATAGCCATCAAGTTACACTTCATCAAAATTATACCTACTTTTTGTCTGGCACAAGATATTTTTGGGTGTGTCTCAGAATTTTAGTAATTAGTTTATATAGGCCATGAGATGAAAAAGGTCAAAATCTCTGGTCTAATGAGTATAATAGAGTGAAAGAAGGACAAAGGAGCTGGGGTTGCAGGCAGGGTAATGATGATGATGATGGCACATGGCACTTAACCTGGTAAGGCTGGGAGTGAGGATACTAAGGGAGATCAATGGGTTGCAGGTACTAAAAATACAAAGACTGTTTGGGTCAGGACAAACTAGAAGGGCAGGACTGGTGGTTGGACAGTGGGATGGTAGAAACTCTGGAAGGTCTATAATTATTCATGAGGACAAGCTCTAAGGTACTTCCTTGGGCATAATTGGCAGAGCAGTGTGAAGGACGAGATCATTGGCAGAGAAGATCAAGGTGCTGAAAGGCCATGCATTGGAAAAGAGCATTGCTGTGAATATTCACTCACTGAGGGGTACGAAAGAAGTAAGAGTGGAGAAGGTTGCTGTGGGCTAGGAGCTAAAACCTTCAAGGAATGAGGGGAGAAAGCAGATGTAGATTAGTGCAAAAGAAGTGGTGATGAGTTGGGTATTCTGACAGCATGTGATGTCAGACTGGGGAGTTGTGTCTTCTATTCCCTTTTCACCAGCCTACTAGGATCTGGCTGCTTCTTCCATTGCTCTGTTGAAAACAATGTGAAGGGATGATAACAGGCCCTTTCACAAGTAAGTGCCAACATTGAGCCACAAAACATTTCTGTTACATCATTCTCTTACAATTAGAAGCTGTAATGGTAAAAATAATTCATCCTGAGTGAGCTTCCCATTCATTGTCTCATTAATTATTTCTCCTTCAATTTGGTGTCATTGTGGATTATATCATCTAATATGCGAAGGGGTTCCTTTTATATTTGACCTTCACACTTAGTCTCTGATATGCCCTCCCAGAATCTAAACATCATCTTGATCTGAAAGGAAGAGGAAATTCTATGATTTTTTTTGAACTCAGAAAGTCTTCAGTACGTCTCAGATGCAAAACTGTTTAACTCTATATAGGTTTGTAATTCCAGAAGATGCATCTGTGGTTTATAAACACCATTCAATCACCATCCTCTCATGCCTTAACCTCATGAGACACAGGTTCTATCCCCAGTATTTTATGAACAAAATAGACATTACTGTATACGTAGGATTTAAAATTAGTTTTCTTTACCTGATTTCAAATGTAATAAAGGGCCAATTTAGAAAACTAAAAAGCAAAAAGAGAGTAAAATATCTATAATCCTATCAAGTGTCAGTTGATGGTGGTATATTAGCAGCTAATCTCTTTCTGTGTGTATCAGTAGACTACTTTTGTTTTAATAAACATAATACCAAAAGGTATATACTGATTTGGATTCTGCCTTTTCCACTTATGAATGTAGCAGTTTCTCACAACTGTATTTTTTTATACTGCTACATGCATAGAATTCTATCCCATAAAGTTACCTATCATCAATTCCTTAATATGGTACTTTTGCTAGACAATTAGGGCTTATATTTTTTTCCCCAAAATTCTGCCTATTTGCTTGCACCGCTGAAGACTTTAAATTCTTAATGGAACTGGTGGTTTGAAAGTTATGTCCATTTTCAATCTTTCCACATACACAATAGTTAGGTAAGAAACTAAAATTTTGAAGGGTCTGGTCCCATCAAAATGCTTACATTGGTTGATGCTTTCATTTGTTTAACCAGAAAAACTCTCCTTATCTATTTCACTTAAGCAATTCCTAACCATCCTAACGTTCATGGCTTCCAAGTAAGTATACATTTGTCCTTACCTCTTCCAAGTATGTGTATTTCGTCTAAAATAAAATATTTAATGCTGACCCGGCAAGGCCCCCCATAAGTAAACGCTCAGTATGCTGAATGGCACCGTGTTGAATAGTTTACCTTCCCAGGGGTCCTCTCAAGGGAATAGGGGCAGAATCGTTCACAGTAGGGGTTGGGGAGGCAGTGGCCAGACCACCTTGGTGATTTGGAAGCCTATCAGGCTTTGATGGGATTCAGTAGCAAACAATGAAGCACGGAAATGTCAAGTATTGCCCCTAATTATGCCTGGTTAATGACAAATTTGGGCGAGCGCCCTGGCACTACTGACAGTTTGGCGACCCCAGGACAAAAGTGGAACCCGAGGTGGACGCCGGCCCCTAGGTGATGCACTGTCTAGGCGCTGGGTATTTTTCAGGTCTATGTGCTTTATTATGCTATCCTGTGCTCCGAAGAGATGCAGTTAGGACTCCGCCAGCTCCTCTTTCCTTTCCAGAGCTGCCGACAGACCCAAGAAGATGGGGAGCCAGCAAAGGACAGGCCCGCTCCCTCCCGCGAACTGGCGCCCCCAGCGCGGGGCGCTTTCCGCCGGCCCCGCCCAGCTGCCCGACGCGCTGCAGTTCACGCCCACCCGCGGCTGTTGAACACTTTGTGAGTCTAGCGATTATTGCGTCTGGTATCCGCTCCCGAAAAGGCACATGCTCACTACCTCTCCTGTTTCCCGCTGATCTCCCGGAAAACGATGGAGCCTTGTGAGCCGCGCAGGGCACCTCTCCGCCGCCCCAAGAGTCCCTTGACGTCTAGGCGCTTCGTTAAGATTCTTTTGGTGGCGTTCGTGCTCCGGTTACCCACATCCTTTGGTAGGAATCTGGAGTGGCTGTGCGCTCCGCAGGCGACTGTAGCGGGTCAGGCAGCGGGCCGACCAGAACCAAGGGCGGGGGCATTCGCTTGGTGGGTCGGGTGGGAGGCAAGGGGCTCGGTGGACTCCCGTGGTGGGGAGCTGGGGTAGAACGCTTATCCACAGACCCTCAGGGTTGTGCCGTGACGGCTCCAGGACGGTGGGGTCCTGTAGCGCCAGCGGTGAAGGTTGCTTGGTGGTTGACACTGAGCCCTTCCAGGCCCTGGGTGCTGCCGGGTTTTGCACGGGGCGAAGGTGTGTGGCCAGCAAAACTTGCAGTTGGAGGGCTGGAAGGTGCAGTTTTGCAGGGAGTCCTTGGGTGAGAGCTGGGATTTAGTGAGATTGGTAAAGGCACACAGTACTTTTTGTATGTAAAGGCAACAGGCTCGTATTGGTATTGGTTTTCTGCCTGTTGCTTTTCTTTTCTTTCTTTCTTTTTTTTTTTTTAATCCATGGAGTCACAAGTCACCTTCCTATTCCCGTCCAAGACAATACCCTATTCTGTTCTCAAATGTCTCTGGACGATGTTTTACTTTTTTTCATTAAGTTGGGTCCCATTTAAGGGAAGATCTGGAGAAATCTTAAAAACATGAGTTGTCAAACCTAGTGAGAAATAAGAAATGTAAGAAATGAACAGTAAGCAATGGTCATTTGCACACACACGCACACACACACAGGCACACAACACAGCTCTTCAACTAGAAGATGGAGGCCATCCACTTTCAGGATAATTACTGAGACCGAATGCATTAAACAAAGGATACTTGCGTAATTTAATCATAGACATGCTGTTATGTGATTTCTTTCTTGATGGTTCCGGGAAATTCTAGAATGGTGTTAATGTATTTGTACCAGAACAGGATTATATAGAATTTCTAGCTCATGGTAGTTTCCCTGTTGTAAGTGGGAATGTCTAGCTCAGTAAATGTACCATTAATAAAACTCACCTCCAGGCAGAGGGGAGCAAAAAAGGGATGGATGTAATACAACAACAATAAAATTAAAAAAAAAAAAAAAATCTGGAAACCAGCAAAAAAAAAACCACTCACCTCCATACAAATCCTCTTTTTTTTAAATGCTGGGGCTTTGCAGTTGCTTTTTGCTTTTATCTCAGACAGTTGATTGAGGAACATTCAGCAGAGAGGAACAAGGGCAGCATAATGGAAATGTGGAAAACATTTTGCCAATAGGTGGATTTCAGGCCATAATGGAAATAAAGTGTTGGACTGCATATACACAGAGAATTTTAGAATTTTTTTTTAAAGTTTATTGTTGTTTTATTACATCCATCCCTTTTTTGCTCCCCTCTGTCCCCCTCCCCACCCACCCTTTCCCCCCAAAGTCAATCCCACCTGTTGTCCATGTCCATGGTTCCTTTATACTAGGTTCTTGTCTAAGCTGCTCCCCTTGAATTTTAGAATTTAGACTGTGGTGTGAAATAAGAGTAAGCTTTCACTTCTTTAGAGTTCTCTTGAACAGTCTCAAAGCTGAAGTAATACCAATTCAGGGAGCAAGAAACTAAAGGGTCCTCAAAGATCAAAATAGCTATTTCTCCTTAAATCCTTAACTTTGTAGGAGAAGCCTCTGCATTCTTATACCCATTAGGACTTTAATTAATGTGTCTCCATCACACTATTTTACATAATTGTTCTAGCACAGTTAGGTTTCCAAGCCCACAGATAATTTTAAAAAAGAGAAATTGCTGAAATAAGAATGACACCATGGAGAAAAATAAACTGCAGAAAAACAAATAAAAAATTCTTAAAGTATAGTAATATAGTATCTTTACTGTAGTGTATGAATTTACAGCCCAAACAGAGACCTCAAGGAGTTTCTGAGGGAATGCAAGATCCATTGGTCAGTGAAGGAAGATTATATTATATTTAAAATAATGTGTAAGAAAGCAGGGTTTTTTGTTCACATTGGGGTATTCAAAGTAGTAAATTTTGATGTTTAAATGACATCGGTTCACTTATAAAATGCTCAATTCACTAATATGAAATTAATTCTTATATTTTGAAATACTTTAGTCCATGTTTATTTTGATCTATGAAATACATGAAGTGTTTAATAATCACCTCTTACCATAGCATGTCTTAATCTCTGGGTAGTGTAGTAGGATAAGAAAGTATATGACCTCTGACCTCTAGGAATTTGCCTCCTGAGATGAGACTGAACCTAAAAATGACAAGTGATAAATTTGTTTCAAACTGGAAGAGTAAGTAATCCGGGCAAAAGTGCTATATACTATAAAAGGTTTTTTAGAGGAGACGTGAGTTTTTGAAATGAATTTAGAAAAAAAATATGGGAAATGGTGTGATTTAGAGAGAAAGAGAGAGAAGAGAGAGGCTGTCCCAAAAGTATCAAGCCAGCATCAATCTGACACTTTGCACAGCTGACACTTTTGGGACGGACCTCGTATACATGACCTAAAACATTGAGTTTTGTTTCTTAAATTTACCGTTGACTCAAAAGTCAACCCATCCCCCCACAAACCAAAAGCTAATAGAATTTTAAAATAAGTGTGGCACCTCGTGCACTACTGCCATCACGGGAGTAAAAGCAGGGAACAATCATTTAAAATCTTGCCGGAGATTAAATTCTTTATTTTCATGCTCTTATTTTCTTTTTTTTTTTTTTAGGTGACTGTGGTAAACCACCGGTGTTTGACTCTATGACGATGAAGGGTACCCCTAAATCTTCATATGAAATTTGGGAAAAAGTGTTTTACGATTGTAAACCAGGATACTATTATAGATTATTTTCCCCCTACAATACCTTTTGTGAGCCAAATAGCACATGGTACCCTCTTGATGAAGCTTGTTACAGTAAGTAAACAAACCCTTTCTTCTTGCATGTGCTTGCTCTAGTATTTTTTGTTTGTTTGTTTTTTATTTACACAACTTAGAATCCATTGTCCACTATGGCAATGATGATTTTTCTCATGTGAAACTAGGTTTTAGAGAGCAGTGCAGTTTTTAGGACTTGACAGGTCTCCCAGAAATGTACTTGGTCGCCTGGGTAAATGTGCATTTTATGTTTTCTCTTATAATAGTTAACTATAATATTGCAGGAGTTGAAAAGAACAGTGTAGAATTTTGATTTTGATTTTGATGTAAACCTCTTTTGAAATTTGTATCATAATTAAACATTGTCCTTTTAGAAAAGTCATGTCCAACTCCCAAAGTTCCAAATGGAGGCGCAGCAGATCCACAGATGGGCTTTGAATTCGATAAAGAAGCTCACTTTTATTGTGATGAAGGGTAAGTTGCTCCTTAGAGAAAATCAGGTAAATGTTACTGATTCCACATTACTTTGCTTCATAGTAAGCATTCCCATAAAGTGGATTTTATTTTGCTTTCTGTGTGACAAGTTCTTCTCACAGCCAGTCAGCTCTTGGGCTCTTTATGGAGACTGAAAAGGTGTGTGTTTAATGGAAAGAAACTTGAATCAAAGGAAAGCCAATGATATAAACCTTGCTGTATGTAATAATGAGCTTATTGAAAGCATCACAAATGCAGTAATCATGGTGACTTTATCCTTGACAACGAAGTGCAGCCTACTTTCAAAAAAAAATGATCAGAGCTGAAGGAAGGCTCACAGAATTGCTGGGCTCTGGAAATCTCATTCCTTACATATCTCCTGTCTGATTCTATCTGTTATTAAAGCCTTTTAACTATTATTGTAGAAATGGTTGTTATAAAGAGATGTACATTTCTCCCTTCAATTCTGTTTGCTTCATATAGTTTTATGTCAGGAGTCAAAATGTTTACAACTGTTATATTTGCTTTTTACATGTACTTTTTGTTAATAATATTTAAGTTCTCTTGTATTTTGATTTTGATTTTTGTAAAATCTTGTCATGATTTTAAGTCGGCTTTAGCTGATATTAGTACAGCCATCCCTGCCCATTTTGGGGAGACTGTTTGCATGAACTTTCTCTCTCCATACATTGATTTTTTAAAAGATTTTATTTATTGTTTTTAGAGAGAGGGGAAGCAAGGGAGGCAGAGAGGGAGAGACATCAATGTATGGTTGCCTTTCACCTGCCTCCAGCTAAGGACCTGGCTGGAGACCTGGCTTGCAACCTGGTTATGTGACCTGGCTGGGAATTGAACCAGTGACCTTTGGGCTCACAGGCTGGTGCCTATCCACTGAGCAACCAGCCATTGATTTTCAACATGATTTTGTCTTTGGATCTTAAATGAGTCTTTTGTAGATAACATATAGTAGGATCACATGTTTTTATCCATTTGTCGGATCTCTTTTGATTACAGAGTCTGTCATTTAAATGTAAATTGTTGGTGACAAGGCAGGACCTCATGCTATTTGCTCTCTGTATGCTTGATAGTTTTTTTGTCTATTTCCTACCTTACTATCTTCTTTTTTAAAAATCATCTTTCTGTAATGAAATGCTTATACTCTTTTCTCATTTCCTTTTGTGTATATTCTACGGTTATTTTCTTTGTGGTTACCATGGATTACATTTAAAATTCTAAAGTTATATCAATCTAAATTAGAATGTATACCAACTTAACACATAAAAACCTAGCTCCTTTATAGCTTCATACCCACCCCATTTGGTTGTTACCAACACAAAACTGCATCTGTATACACTGCATATTCCAAAGCATAAATCAATCTTTCTTTTAAATGCATCATCTCTTAATTTATATGGAAAACAAGAGTTGGAGTAAAAAAACAAAATTACAGAAACACTTTACATTATGTACATTATCTTTTACGTTATGAAGAAAACAAAAATTATAGTTAAAGTATTGTTACACAAATACAACCTTTTATACTTGTCCATGTATTTACGTTTAGTGAGGTAGTTATTTCTCTTTTGGGGTCAAGGTTACTTTCTAGTATCATTTTATTTGATCATGGAGAACTTCTTGCAGGGAAGTTCTAGTGGCTGCCAACAGACTCAGGTTTGTTGACTTGGGACTGTCTTAATTCCCCTTCACTTTTGAGGACAGGTTTGCTGGGTAGAGTACTTTTGGTTTAATTTATTTTTCATTTAGCACTTTTAGTATAGCAGCCATTGTCTTGTTTTCCAAAGTTTGTGATGATCTGATTATCTTATTGAGGATCTTTTGTATGTGATGATTCAGTTTTCTCTTCCTAATTTCAAGATTCTCTCTTTGTCTTTGGTTTTTGAAAGTTTGATTACAGTAGTCCTCTGATGTCCACAAGAGATAGGTACCCTCTTGTGAATACCAATCCAAGTCCCATATATAAAATGGCATAATATTTGCATATAACCTACAGATATCCTCTTGCATACTTTATCTCTGGATTACTTACAATACCTAATACAACGTAAATGCTATGCAAATAGTTGTTACATTTTATCATTTATGGAATAATGACAAGGGAAAAAATCTGTGTGTTTTCTTTAAAAGAACATTTTGAATTCTTGGTTGATGAAATCTACATATGTGAAACCTGAAGATTTGGAGAGTCAACTATATTATCTCTTAGTGTAGGTCACTTTGAAATCATTCTACCTGGAGGTCATTGAGCTCTTGGATGTTTATATTTATGTCTTTTATCAAATTTGGGAAGTTGACCAGCTATGATTTCTTTATATATTAAAGAAATTTCTGTCTGTTTTCTCATTTTGGGATTCCCACATGCATATGTTGGTCTACCTGATGGTATCTCATAGGTCCTTTAGGTTTTCTTCATTCTGTTTTCTTCTTGTTCTCCAGACAGAATAAATTTTATTGTCCTTACTTTGTGTGCACTGATTCTTTTTCCTGCTTGCTCAAATCTAACTTTCCATCTAGTGAATTTTTCATAGCATATATTGTACTTCTGAGGGCCAGAAATGCTTTTTACTTTTTTTAGGGTCTTTATCACCTTTCTGATATTTCAGTTTGTTCACACATAATTTTTCTTGACTTTTGCCACCACCTCGTTTAGTTCTTTGACCACTTAAGACAATTATTTTGAAGTCTGTCTAGTAAATTGCCATTATTCCCTTATCAGGAACAGTTTCCGTTGTGTTTTTTAATGGACCATACATTTCCCTTTTTTGCATGCCTTGTGATTTTGATTGTGTGTGTGTGTGTGTGTGTGTGTGTGTGTGGAATACCACATATTTGAATCTAATAATGTGGTGACTCTAAAAATCAGCTTCTTCACCTTCCTTAGACCTTATTATTTTCCTTTGTTTTGTTTTACTGTTATGCTTGATTGTTGTAGGATATCTCTGTGCTAAAAGTCAGCCTGAGATGTAAACCAAAAGTCCCTTCTCACTTTGTTTCAGGGCCTTTCCCTGGGCACATACACTCCATTTCTAATATTCCATGCATATGCAGTTGTTATTTTAATACCCTAGTTTTTAATATCTGGCTCCTGAGAGAGAAAAAGCAAAATATGAAGTTGGGAGAAAAAAGGTGCAGGGTCTTTAAAGCCCCTGAAAATAATTTCAGCTGGAGGGAGGAAAGGACATACTGGAGAGGAAGGAGATGCCGCAGCAGTGGCTCCTCATCTCTCTGTCACCCTTCTGTGGTCAGCACTGCTAATCACAGCACCCACGGATCCCTGATGTTTCCAGGACAGGGTCTTTGTGCCCCTCTAGCTACTGCAGGCTGCTCAGGAACACATACACAGCTGCTGACATGTTGTTGGTGGGGGGATGTGTAGTTCTTATTTTCCTAAGAGCTGAAATGTACTGATGTAACATGTGTTGGCCGGAGTCTTCCCTTGGAAGTTGCAAGCCTTCAGGAGCCTCCAGAGTTCCAAGTAGCTACAAAGCGCAGATACTGCTTTTGAAATTGTTGTCTAGTTGGGTAAAGAGAGTCCTAGTGCTTTCTACTCTGCCATCTTTTCAGAATTCTCCCTTAAAACACCAAAATATGGCGGGGGGTGGGGGAGGGGTGAGTGAGTTTTGATGGAAAGACCAACAGAAACTATGTACAAGCAGTTTCACTGTTTTTTAAAACTTGATCAAGTAAAATAATGGAACATCCGCTCAATAGTAACAGAGAGACTACTAAAGCATTCTGAGTGATAGCAAACATTTAAGACATAGATTCTTCTCAAGGAAATTGTAGCCTTATTAACATGCACAGAAAAATGTCAAAGCAAAATACTAAATGAGAATTACCAAATGGATATTCATGAATGCTGCAATGAGAATTCAGAGGGAGTACTGTGAATTTAAATCATCACAGGATATTTTTTATGTGTCGTCCAATAAATACCCAAGTAGTACGCCTGGCCTATTCCTAGGAACATATTCTGATTTAAGGAATACATTCAACTCTGGCTCAGCTGGTTGGAGCATCATTCCACAAACAGAAAGGTTGTGAATTCCACCCCTGTCAGGGCACATACCTAGGTTGCAGGCTCAATCTCCAGTCCGGGCACATATGGGAGGCAACTGGTTGGTATTTCTCTCTCATCATTCCCTTTCCCTCCCTTCCTCCATCTATCTCTAAAATCAATAAACATATCCTTTGGTGAAGATTTTTTAAATTTATTTGTGTGTGTGTGTATTTGTGTGGTTTTTAATCTTTTTTTAAAAGATTTTTATTATTTTTAGAGAGAGGGAAAGGGAGAGAGGCAGAGAGGGAGAGAGACACCAATGTATGGTTGCCTTTCACCTGCCTCCAGCCATAGACCTGGCTGGAGACCTGGTTTGCAACCTGGTTATGTGCCCTGGCTGGGGTGAAGATTATGTTTTAAAAGAACACATGCATACCTCGTTTTATTATGCTTTGCTTTATTGCACTTTGCACGTATTGCATTTTCATTAACAACAAGACATAACCCTTCGCTGGAAAAAAATGTTATAACTCAGTTGAAGATTCAGATGATTAGCATTTTTAGCAATTATTTTCAATTAAGGTATTCTTATTGTTTCTTTTACATAATGCCAATGTGCACTTAATAGACTACAATACAGTAGAAATATAACTTTATATGCCCTGGTAAACCAGAAAATTTGTATGACTTGATTTATCATGATACTCACTTTATTGTGGTGGTCTGGAACCGAACTTGTAAATTAGCTGAGGTATACCTACCTGTATTAATAAGAGCTAAAATGTACCTAGCACTTAATACATATCAGATACTAACTCATCTAATACTGAAAAAATCCTCATGAGTTATACACTATCATCCTGTTTTCATAGATGAGGAAAGTAAAAAAAAGAAACATTAGGGACATGCCCTACTCCAATAACATGTCAGTCATGGAGACGGGACTTGAATCTAGTCAGGGAAGTTCTAGGGCCTGATCACTGCTCACTTGTCCTGATTTTGTAGAATGGATGGAGCTAAGGCATAGAAATGAACATGTACGTAGTTGCCAGAGAGAGCAGAGACCAGACTGACAGGCCTGACAGATTAATTTAGATATCTTTGTTCTCGGATATCAGTGTTCAAATGCAGAAACTGTTTGATTAAATACCAGATTTGGTTAGCACTTTCATTATGTTATTTAAGAAAATTCCCCCTCAAATTATGATAGTGCAGAAAAACAACTAGATGAAATTTTCCTCCTTATCTACCCCTTGTTAACTGGTAAAGAAACAGTAAACTTTTCTCTTTTTTATTTAGTTATTACTTAAAAGGTGAACAAATTCTAACTTGTAAACTTTCTGGAGACCAGGTGCGTTGGAACTATGATATCCCAAAATGTGAAAGTAAGTAAATTGCACTTTAGAATTTAGATAAGCAATACTTAGTCTTTTGGGGTTTTAAGACTCAGTTATGCAGATATTTTTTAAATTTAAATATAGTTGACATCAATATTATATTCCTTTCAGGTGTACCATATAGTATATTCAATATTTCTATGCCTTACAGTATAATCACTGATAAGTCTAATAACCATTTATCCTCGTACTAATTTATTACATAATATTGAATATGTTTTCTGTTCTATACATTATATCCCAGTAACTCATTTATTTTATCACTGTAAGTTTATACCTCTTATTTACCTTCACCTTATTTACCCATCAGACCCCTTACATGGCATTTATCAGTTTATTCTCTGTATCTGTAAGTCTTTTTGTTTTGTTTGTTTTCTTATTTTAGAATTCACATGTAAATGAAATCATATGGCATTTATTTGTCTTTTATTTCACCTAGCCTAACACCCTTTAGGTCCATCAATGTTGTTGCAAATGCAAAATTTTATTCTTCTTTGTGGCTGAGTAGTATTCCATTGTGTATGAATGTATATCTGTGTATTTTATATATGTATACATATGTACATATATACACAGATATACTTGATCTGTCTGGGAAAAGTCCAGCCACTGTAAATATAATGAGAATAGTTTCTGCAATGGATGTAACCTAGCAGCCAAGGAGAGTGGCCTGGAATGCGTATGTGTGAACAATGACGACTTCACTGTACTAGTCAGTGGGGGTAGTAGACGTTGTTGAGTGAGCACAGGTACTGTGTGACCGTCACATTCAAAATGACTGAGCAAGCAGAGCAACAAATCTACATCAAATTTTGTGTTAAGCTTGAATATTCCTCCATGGAAGCTATTCAGATGACTCAGAAGGCCGCAGCTATGGGCAGCTGGTGACTGGCACCATCATTATGACAACACACCTGTTCATGCATCATATCTGGTGCAATTTTTGGGCAAATCACCCAGGTAACACAGCCCCCCTACAGCCCAGGTTTGGTGCCTTGCGACTTCTAGCTTTTACCCAACCTAAACTCACCTTCAAAAGAGAAGGGATTTCAGGCTTTTCTTGAGATTCAGGAAAACATGATGGGGGCAGCTGATGACAATTGGGAGGACTATGTTAGGACCTAAGGTGCCTACTTTGAAGGGGACTAAGGTTTCGTTGTCCTATGGATCTTCTTCAGTAAATATCTCTGTTTTTCATATCACATGACTGGATACCTTCTGGACAGACTTCATATAGTTTACACCTTTATTATCTATTCATTTATTGATAGATACCTAGCTTGACCTTATACCTTGGCTTTTGTAAATAATGCTGCAATGAATCTAGGAATGTATATATGTATATATGCTTTTGCATTACAATTTTTGTTTTCTTCCAATAAATACCAACAAGTGGAATGCTGGGTCATATGGTACTTCTATTTTTAATATTTGGAGGTACCTCACAACTGTTTTCCATAATGGATGCACCAATTTACAGAATCACCAACAGTGCAAGAGGACTCCCATTTCTAAACACCCTTGCCAACACTTGTTTGCCCTTTATGTTTTTAAATTAACAAAGATGCCAAAGAGCTTTGCTTCATGTGGGTTATGCCTATTGATAATTATTATATTGTAATGAAAACTGAAATTTCTAAAATAATTATTTATTCTTACAAACAGTAAACTCAATACAGGTTAGAATATAAACAGTACAAAATTTTCAAAACAGTGAAAACAAAGACGTTGCACATTTTTATAAATCTCTTCAAAATCTGGAAGGAAGATACCTAGAGTCAGTTTGTTGTGAATACATAATTTATAGCTTCTGAAAAATTTCACTATACACTTATAAGAATAAAAGTTAAAAAGACTATCTTAGAATTAAGAACCAGTGATTTAGCAAATTGACATTTATAAATTGTAAATCATTTCTTAGCTAACACTGAATTTCATCTTTACTCACAGCATATTTTCTCATAATGTTTTCAGCAACTCTTATGATGACTAGAACAAAACTTAACATGGCCTTACAGATAAACTTAGGTATATAAGAAAGTTAGTTTTCTTTGAAAGTTCATTTTAAATGGTTTGACTTGGAGTAGTACCTTTTCTCATAGAAACCTTCTAAACGAATAGTGGCTTCACAACTAGGCTGTGGAAGTCATATTGATGAGTTTACTGAAGACAGGTTGTAGGATTTTACCAATGTTTCCTTAATCTTTCATCTTTTTTTTTTTTTTCTCATTTCCTATTTTTTCTTTTTTTTTTCAAGAGATTTTTTGTCATTCACCTGGAAATATAAAAAATGGAAGACGCACTAATAGCTGGCGGGATACATTTGAGTATAATGAACTAATAACTTACAGTTGTGATCCTTCAAATGGACCGGAGGAATACTCACTTGTTGGAGACAGCAAGCTTACTTGTTCTGGGCCTAACACATGGAGTAGCAACCCTCCTGAGTGTAAAGGTAGTGATATTTCCACTTATTTCCTTCTTCATCTGTAAGTACTGTGGAAACACTTTGTAAATAATTGTACCTATAAATAAACAGTCATATGTGTTTTCTCCTCCAGTATAACAGGAGGAGTTCAACTCTAATTTAATTTAATTTAATTTAATGTATGTCAAGTTGAATCAAAGATAGTTCTAGATGTAGAATCCCCCACCCCCAACATGTTCTTGGCATTCCAGTTTATACAATGTGAACTACTGGGCGTATATATACACTAGGACTTTGCTTAAAAGAACCAAAAATGCAGCACACACTGGCCTAAAAATAAGAAAGTTTTTTCTTATATTAAACCATCTTAGGGATATAGCTATAAGTAACAGTGGCGTAAACTCTGTACACACATATTCAACAAACATGTTTAAGCACTAAAGAGTAGCTAAAAGCAGGGAGATGCTGAAGGAGATTTGACTGTTGGAAGAAAAGGACCATTGAATGACAACAAAATGTTTACTTTTACAAGTGCATGCAGAATGTTCTCTAACATAGACCATATTCTGGGCAATAAGATAATTTTTTTTTTTAATTTCAAAGAATTGAAATCAGAGTACATTATCTGGACATAATGGAATGAATTTAGAAATCCAAACAGATACTTTTTTAAAATCCCCAAATTCAGCAATGCATCTCATGATGACATTTCAGTCAGTGATCACCAGATACAATGGTGATCCCATAAGATTATAATAGAGCTGGAAAATTGCTATCACTTAGAAAATTAGTAATGGCAGTTAAACATTGTAGAACAACACAGTACACATGTATGTGTAGTCGTGCTGGTGCAAACAAACATATTGTGTTGTTAGTTATATAAAAGCATAGTACCTGCAATTACCATAGTAGGCTATACTATCTAGAATTGTGTAAATACACTCTACGATGTTCATACATGATGTGACTGTCTAATGACACATTTCTTAGAATGTACCTCTATTGTCAAGTGGCACATGACGGATATTTGACCATCATGTAAGATACTTCTAACTAATCATTGAGTCAAAGAAGACATCAAAAGAGAAATTAGAAAGTATTTTGAATTCAGTAGAAATTAAGTTTACCTTGAGTTTATACAAGATATACTATATGGCATGGATATTGTAGTATTTGTAACAGGATAGCCATCTAGAGTGATGTAACAAAAGAGTGAGTCCAGAATTAGACCCTTGCAAATATGTCCAGTTGCTCTTCATCTCAGGTACATAAAAATTCACTGGAAAAATTATATTTTTCAAAAATGATACAGATACAAGTGTACTCCCATATGGGGGCAGGAGGGAGAACAACCAATTTTAGTTGCTCAAAATGGGTCGTAGACATACATGTAAAACTAAAAACTGCACGACTTTTATAAGAATACTTAGGTAATATTTGTGACCTTGTCAAAGATTTCTTAAATACAACCCATGAAACATGATTCTTTTAACAATTTCAATAACTTGGATGTTCCAAACCCAAACATATGGTCTGCAAAAGACTGTTAAGAGAATGAAAACACAGCAATAAATAGAAACTATTTGCTAAACACATGATAATGGACTTCTAAATATACAAAGAACTCTCAAAGCTCAACAAGAAGAGAATGATCCATAGTTTTCAAAATAAGGCGTAAGATTTGAATATACCCATTTCACCAAACATGATATACAGATGACAAAAAGTAAATGAAAATGAAAAGTTGCTCCCTACTATTAGTAAGTAAAAAAAAAAAAAAAAAAAAAAACTGGCCAGATGGTCCAGTTGTTTGGAGCACAGTCCCATGCACCAAAATGTTGTGGAATCGATCCCCATTCAGAGCACCTAGCTAGGTTGCGGGTTCAATCCCCAGCTGGAGAAGCAACTCTCTCCCACGTCAATGTTTCTCTCTCTCCTCCCACCCTTCTCTCTAAAATGAATAAACATATTTTCAGATGAGGATTATTAATTAATTAATGAATTAAATGTTTGAAAAAATAAACAACAAAAGGAGATGAAACTCAATACCTTTTAAAATGGCCGGCATAAAAACAAAAACAAAGCCTAGTAAACATCATGCAGGAGCAAAGATAGGGAGCAGCTGAAACTTTTATACATTGCCGGTAAGCATGCAAAGTGCTATGACCACTTTTAGAACCCAGTTTGACAATTTCTTAGAAAGTTTAAAGTAACACATAAAAGCCTGTATGGGAACATTCATAGCCATCTTAGTTGTAACCATCCCACACTGGAAACTACCCACATGTTCTTCCACCAGCCAATGCCATGGACAGCTGTGGTCTAAATACCCAACAATGAAAAGGAATGAGCTCCTGAATCAGGCAACCCCAGGAATGAAACTCAAATGTATTTTGCTTAGTGAAATAAGCCATACTCACAAGGCTATGATCCCATTCATGATATTCTGGAAAACAGAATAGATATTAAAAACAGAGCCGCAGTTAGCTTTTTGGGGCAGGGACTGAAGTTTGATCACAGAGTGGCATGATGAAGTGTTCAGACTTAATAAAACTCTTTTTGTCTTTATTGAAGTAGTAATTACATGATTATTTGTAATTGTCAAAGGTAAACACCTGTGCAGATAAGAGGGTGACTTTCACTGGATGTCATATATATCCAGAAAACCAAATTTAAAAGCAAATCATTCAGTGGAATTAACAGCAGATTGGCACAACAGTGAAAAGATAATGAAACTGAAATTGTGACAATGCAAATCTAACATGATTTGAGAAGAAAGACTGTAAAGTGAGAAACTTACAGAACTATGAGAGAGTGGCCAGTAATTAAATATACATGTTTAATTAAAACTGGAGTTTCAGAAAGAAAGGAGAGAGAACGATGTAGAAAATTATTTCACTACAGGTCCAAAATATTGAAATTGTATCTAAATTAACTACCCCACTAGTTAATTTAGTAACTAGTAAACCTAGCAGGATAACTATATATTTTAATTCCTGAAAAACCCACTAAACTTAGAAATCTCGGTCAGGGAGAAGTCTTCAAATAACTGAAGGTAAAATAAAAACATTTTCAGGAAAAAAACTTAAGAGAATTATCATTACCTGACCTGCACGGCAAGAATTGCTGAAGAAAGTATTTCAGACTGAAGGGAAAAGATGACTGGTAGAAATTCGGATCCATGGCCAAGAAGTTAGACACTGTTCTGGTTTAACTGGCTGTATATTTTGGGCCTTTATATGTATCGCTGAGATTTAATATCATATGTTGTTCTCTGGTACTTTTTGCCCAGCCCAGTATTTTTATTTCTGTTTTTTCCAAATTTTTCCAAACCCTTTACTGAATCCTGAAATCAGTCTAAGGGTTCATGACCAGCATTTTGCTTCTTGAGAAGCAGAGTAGAACGGGAAATACCGGAGTACAATGGAATGGAGTCTAAGAATTCACTTTTAACTTTATCTCAGCCCTGTGTGCTTATGTAATGGTTTACGACCTAAAGTTTGCGTTTTAAGTTTCTGGGTTTCAGTCCAAACTGTTTGTAAAACATGGTCCTAACTCCATTTCTATTTCTTGAGCATCCCAGTTCATATATGTTGTTGCTACCTGAGGACTGTTTCTTTGCACATCTTTTCAACTTTCACATTTCAGCTTGACTATTACCTTCCCACAAGAGCCTTTCCTGCATTTCTAAAAAGACAGGCTATTGTAATCAGTGTCAGTATAAAAGTTTAAAAGTCTCTAGAGGTAAAGAGTATTAAAAGTTGCATTTGAACTTACCCAGAATTTGTATCTGGTACTCTTTTCTCAAAATGGTAGGAAAAAAAAATGTATGAAGCTAGTAAGCTATAATGACTGTTTTTGTTCTAGGTGGGAAAAGTTATCATATGTCTCTAAATCTGTTTACCTGAAAATGCACAAAAAAAAGGTCTTTAAAAAAAAATACCTTGTCTTTCATTCCTTGTGTCTATCCACTGGAAACTGTTACTTTGCACTTTTTTGGGGGGTGGGGGGTGGGGGGGGTGATGTTTACTATGTTAAAGCAACTTTTTGTTAATTCTGGAATTTCTCTACTTCTTAGTGGTCAGATGTGACTATCCAGTACTTAAACATGGAAGACCAATATCAAAAATTAAAGACAGATTTACCTACCAAGATGAGGTTTTGTTTAAATGCATGGAGGGTTTCTATCTTAATGGCAGCAACCCAGTGTTCTGTGGCGGAAACAGTACTTGGGAACCTGAGATGCCAACATGTATTAAAGGTACTTATTGTTTTATTTTCCCGCATGGTTCTTAAGGTTTTATTTCTTTCACATTGATTATCAGTGATGCCGAATGTTTGAAAAGAAGCAATTTTAGTAATTAACTCTGTTGTGTATTCATATCCATGACAGATCTATGACATAAAGTTCACACTGGATTTTGCACTCGTGCTTTTTTGGATGCGTTCCTAGGGCTGTTAGCAGGTTATGTACATCAGTCCCATAGGTATATCCATTTCTCTTATGCATGTATAAAAAGTTTTCAGCATAAATTGAATCACGGGAATTTTTTTTTAAGATTTTATTTTTTAAAGAGAGGAGAAGGGAGGGAGAGAGGGACAGAAACATCAATGTGCAGATTGTCCTTCCCGCCAACCGGGGACCTGGGCCACAAAGGCCCTGACTAGGAATCGGACTGGCAGCGCTTTGGTTTGCGGGCCAAGCACTCAATGCACTGAGCCCCGTCAGCCAGGGTGAATCATGGGATGTCTTACCTAAATAAGAATAAAAATCTTGATTTCTATAAGTGGAAAGGAAGTGATAATTCCCAAGTAATTGATCCTACATTATTATGTTTTTCAGTGTCAATTCCTGTCACTACGAAACTTCTTCCTTAAGAGTCATTCAAATTTAGTAGCATCCTACTTATACTTTACAAAAACCATTTAAATTCATGTTATGTACATGCTCTTATTCATCACTTTTGGTAATAAAAGGAGGAAGAACGTATTTATAGCCACTTTAGCTGTTATTCTTAGTGATTTAAAATTATTTGCTATAGTCTACAGATGTAAACAGGTACATAAACAAGGGTAAGTCACTTAAATTTCAAACGTGATAACTTACATGTTCGATGGTTTACCACCTTCCTCACTGGGTGAAAATAAAGCTTAAACCACTTAGCACAATGCCTGGCATATAGTAACCTATAAAGAAAGCTCATATATGACTTACAGCACCACTCCAATTGATATTAGTAAAGTGGAAGGTCTACAGTGTTTATTTTCTAATATAGTATTTTTCATGTGTGTGTCAACAACTTTGCTATCTTAATTCATTTTAAAAGTGATCTTTTGACACATTCAAGTGTATCATCCTGGATCAGGACTGTTTCATTTCCCAGACTACAAGTTAAGTTCTTTTTATATAAGTTATGGTTTATTAATATTTAACTTCTAGAGTCTCCATTATAAAATATAAAATTATAGTGAACATTTTATGTATACATATGTCCTCATGCATTTGTATAAACATAAATTTGGATCATATTACCAGAAGTAGAAATGCAAGTTTAGAAAGTAGGTATATTTTAAATTTTGTGGCATAATCTTTATAACAAAAAATCAAATCCATAATTTTTATTGATAAGACTGATGAATGGAACCAATTTATTTTTTTTTTCAGGTTTCAAGCCTACTCATCCAACCAAGCCTCCAGTTTCAAGATATCCAGGTTCAGTAACTCTTTATCTTAATTATATCGTTAAGAACTCTGTATACTATTGGGTAAAAAGTTATGTCTTGTTTTAATTTGCAGTCCTTTTAATTATGAATGAGGCTGAACTTCTTTTGTCTACATTCATTCATGTCTTTTGTTCAGTTTTTTATTAGGTTTCTAAAATATTTTTGCTGCTCGCGAGAGCTCATTATAAATGAAAGACTTCGTAATATATTTGTAATATATAGTGAATATTTTTCCAGGTCCTTTTTGGCCTTGATTTTACTAGTTAATTTTCTTAGAAGATTTTTATACTATACTGTTGGAGATAGATTTCTTTCTATAACTTTTGTTAAGTGAGTAGTATTCAGATATATTTTTTAGTAATGTTTATGACTAAACATTAATATGTTTAGTCATTAACATAAAATATATATATATTTTAGTAATGTTTTCAAACATTACTAAAAGTATACAGAGTAAAACATTAGTTCTTCATCTCTTTCTCTGGCACATTGCCTGAGTTAACCATTGCCTTTTTATTCATTTCTGATGTATATGGATACATCAATATCCTTATTTATGTAGTTATACATATTTTGGTATTTTTCATTTTTATTAACCAGAAATGAAATCATGCTGTTTATATTTTTCTAAAACTCTCACTTTTTATACTTACTCTCTTAGATTAGGTGTCTACTTAGATGATGATTTTAATATATACCATATTTTGTTTAATTTTTCTCCTTTGTCAGTTATGTGTGCAGCAGTTTTATGTTAATGGCTAGCTGAATGTTTCCATCTTTTCCCTAATGGCTATGAATGCTGTGTCTTTCTTATAACAGCCTTAAGTCTTCAAATTATATGCATGTAAACACTTCAACCAGGTATTCTGGTTGCATTCTTTGCATTGGCTGGTGTAGCTCAGTGGATTGGCACCAGCCTTTGAACCCAAAGGTTGCTGGTTTGATTCCCAGTCAGGGCACATAACCAGGTTGCAAGCCAGGTCTCTAGCCAGGTCTGTAGCTGGAGGCAGGTGAAAGGCAACCATATACTGATGCTTCTCTCCCTTTCTGCCTTCCTGCCCTTCTCTTTGAAAATAATGAATAAAATATTTTTAAATAAATAAATAAATCATTGGTATGTCTGCAAATCATGCTATATGGAATAAGACTCAGCATTTTTCCACTCCACCCACTCCCATTCAATAGCTAAGTAGCACCATGCATGGAATATATTATTTTCTCTCCAATTAGCATGCATTAAATTCATAGGTATTCGGGCCTTCTTTCTGTTCCCTTAACTGTCTATTCCTCTGCAAGCATCAAATTGTTCTTTTAATGTAACAGTATAATATGTTTTACTATCTGGCAGGACACATTCTATTCAGAAGTGTGCAGGCTATTCTTATGTTAATTTTTCCAGATCAATTTTTTTTAAAGGTTTATTATTTATTAGAGAGAGGGGAAGGAAGGAAGAGAGGCAGAGAGGGAGAGAGACATCAGTGTATGAGTGTATGGTTGCCTTTCACGTGCCTCCAGCTATGGACCTGGCTGGAAACCTGACTTGCAACCTGTTATATGTCCTGGCTGGGAATCAAACCAGCGACCTTTGGGTTCCCAGGCTGACACCTCATCCATTGTACCAGGGCTCCAGATCAATTTTTATTTACTTTTTTTTTTTTTTTTTACCATTTCAACCATTCTAATTATACAATTCAGTGGCATTAACTACATTGACACTGTTGTGCAACAATCACTACTCCCTATCTTCAGAACATTTCGTCTTCCCAGATGGAAACTTTATATTCATTCAACAGTAAATCCCCATTCATATCCCTCCTCCTATCCCCAGTCACCTCTATCTATCCTAATTTCTGTCTCGGAATTTGACATCCTAGGTACCTTATAAAAATGGAATATTACATTTATCTTTTCTGTATGGCTTATTTCATGTAACCCAATGTTTTCAAGGTTCAGCCATCTTAGAATAGCACGTATCTGAACTTTATTTCTTTTTATGGCTGAAAATATTTCATTGTTTATGTGTGTGTGTGTGTGTGTGTGTGTGTGTGTGTATATATGTATATATACCATATTTTGTTTATTCATTCATCTGTTAATAGGCTCTTGGGTTGTTTCCACCTTTTAGATAGTCTGAATATTCTTTTCTGAATATTGGTATTCAAGTGTCTGTTTGAGTCCATTTTCAATTTTGAGGGCATATGACTAGGGGTAGAATTGTGAAGTTTCATGGAATGACCATAATGTCTACCACAGTAGCTACACCATTTATATCCCCACCGATGATGCACAAAGGTTTTAATTTCTTTACCTTTTCTCCACCATGTTACTCTGTTAATTTTTTTTAATAATAGCCATCCTAATATATGGTAGGTAAAACATGTGAAGTAGTATCTCCTGTGGTTTTATTTGCATTTCTCTTTTGCGTGCTTATTTGCTATTTTACATCTTCTTTCAAATCCTTCACTTTTGAATCAGGTTAAGATTTTTGTTAATTGATTTTTAAGAGTTCATTATACATTTTGGATATTAATCCTTCTTCAGATATATGACTTGCAGATGCTTCCTTCCGTTCTGTAGGTTGCCTTTTCACTCTATTAACAGTGGTCTTTGATGCACAAAGTTTTTAATTTTAATGAAGCCCAGTTTATCTTTTTATGTTGTTGTTGCCTGTGTTTTTGGTGTCACATCCAATAAATCACTGCCAGGTACATCATCATAAAGCTTGTTCTCTATGTTTTCTTCTAAGAGCGTAACAGTCTTAGTTTTTGTATTTAGTGTTTTTTTAATCCCTTTTGAATTAAGTTTTATATATGTTGTAATATAAGTATCAAAGTTCATTCTTTTGCTGTGGATCTCCAGTATTCTAAAAATCATTTGTTGAAAAGACTACCCTTTCCCTGTTGAATGCTTTTTGGTTTGTTTTTTGGGGTTTTTGTTTGTTTGCTTGTTTGTTTTTATTGTTGTTGTATTACATCCATCCCCTTTTTGCTCCCTTCTGTCTCCCTCCCCACCCACCCATTCCCCCCAAAGTCAATCCCACCTGTTGTCCATGTCCATGGTTCCTTTATACTAGGTTCTTGTCTAAGCTGCTCCCCTTCCTTGCCTCTGCTTCCCCCCTCCCCCCAACCCCTTTCCCCTGACCACTGAAGGCCTATTCACTGTATTCATATATTTGGTTCTGTTTTGCTTGTTGTTAGTTTTGTTCATTATTGTCCTGTAATGGGTGAGATCATATGGTATTTGTCCTTCACTGACTGGCTTATTTCACTAAGCATAATACTCTCCAGTTCCATCCATGTTGTTGCAAAGGGTACAAGTTCCTTCTTTCT